>JAFEMH010005315.1:0-168569 GCA_022495995.1 Adenophora triphylla var. japonica
ACAATACATTAAGCACATCTTTAAGCATGTTGCCAAACGAGAGAAAACCGGGCCCAAGTCGCCGAGAAGGTTTTAATCACAACGATTCTGCAAGATTGCCGAAGAGCCAAAGAGACGCAAGTCCGACGCCATTTCCAAAGACAACCCGGGGGATTTCTTCCAAATCACCTCAAGAGCGGGAAACCACCTTCATTTAACAAGGAAGACCCACACACGTGAGGGGTCAAAACCAAGCAGTTGATCATGGCCCGCCTAAAACGCCGCCTCTCACTTCGTCATCCTCGGGGACATGCTATACAAGAAAACGCCACCACTGCCACTCCTACGCCTGCGTCGCCCAAGAAGAAGCAAGCAAGTTCATTGAACGAAGTCCACAATGGGGCTTCGCGGCCCCTGGCTACATGAACGCCAGAGCCCCGATGCAAATCAATTTCTCGTGGATGGGCTTACTACTGGATCTCCATGGAGGCAGATTGCATCCACTTTGTCCGAAGTCGCGACAAGTGCCAACGGTTCAAGCCCAACCTCAATCATCTACCACCCCACGATCTCTACCGCATGACTACACCTCGCCCTGCCACTGGGGAATTGACGTCATCGGAAAATCGCTCCGCCAAAGAATCTGGCCACGAAGTTCATCTTAGTAGCCATCGACTACTTCACCAAACGGGTCGGCCAAGTCCTACAAGGTACTCACCTCCAAGAAGGTCGCGCATTTCCTCAAGGAAAACATCATATGCCGATACGCATCCCAAATGAGGTCATATCGTACAACGGCTCACACTTTCAAGGGGAATTCGACAGACTGCCGGGCTGAATTCAAGATCACACGTCACAAATCTTCTCCCTACCGGCCACAAACAAACGGCGCCGTGGAAGCAAGAAACAAAACCTCGAACGGATCATCCGAAAATGACCACTCCGAGGACGAGATTGGCCCGAGAAGCCGCACCTTGCACTTTGGGGCTACTCGCACATCGCCGTAATGCCTACGGGAGAAACCCCATTTGCCCCGACGTACGGGATGGAAGCAGCCCTTCCCATCGAGCTAGAAATTCCTCACTCCGAGTGCCGCTGGAAAATGACATCAACGAAGCTCGAATGGCTCCGAAGCCGACATGACGAATTGGCTCTGCTAGATGAGCGACGACTAAAGGCCATGGAACACGTCCGAGCCTATCAAAGCAGATTTGCTAGTAGCTTTCGACAAGAAAGTCAAATCCCGAGACATCGTGGAAGGTGACCTTGTACTCAAAGAAAAGCCTCCCACTCGAACCAACCCACCGGGAAAATGGGAACCCACATGGATCGGCCCTTTCGTGGTTCAAAAGATCTTCTCCGGAGGCGCCATGAAGCCGACAGCACCTAGACGGCAATCCCTTCATTGAATCCAAATAACTAAGCAAACTTCGCAGATACTTCGCCTAAAGAAGAACAAGTGCATCTCTTGGCACCCACGTAGTGTCGAACTACGTTGCACTGAGCCCTCTAGTCCGGGGAACGTAGGCAACCTTAATTGGTCCGGTCTAAAAATACACAAAAAGTCAAAAGTTTGAATGTCAATCAAGACCTCCATCAAGCTCCGCACTTTTTCAAGAACACGCCCCAACAGCCACCTTGACCAAGTCAAACGACGGCGGCAACATCAAAGGACATCCGAGGGTCACTCAAGATCAAACGATCTGACTCATGTCCGCTTCTGGGCCAGGGCCTGTCTTCGCCTCACGCGCTTCAAAAAAAAAAAAAAAGAGCTCGAGCAAGGGCTCACAAAAAAAAAAAAAAAAAAAAAAAGAGAGAGCTCGAGCAAGGGCTCACAAAAAAATAAAACAAAAGAAGCTCAAGCGTAAGCCGCAAAAGTGGTCAAGAGCTCCGACGCCAACAAGAGGCAAGGAAGCTACGAAAAGACCGTCAAAACGACTTGTCAAGGGAGCATTCAACCTCTCACCCAAGCACAAAGCCTCAAAGAAAGGGGATCATTGCCGTCAGTGGCCTGCATCGTCTGGCCCGCGAATGCAATGTAAAAGTCCAAAGATGGACGCCGACAAAGTGCACAACAAGCAAAGGCAAACAAGAGATCTTTCAAGGCCTCGATAAAGCTTTAAAAGTAAATCACAAATCACTAACTACAACATTTCTTGATGAGTTCAAGCACGGTCTACTCTCAAGTTCACAACATGCTAAAAGACAAATTTTAATACATTTAACTAATAATGTGTTTGCAATGCAATGAATGGATACCTAGAGGTCATTCCGCGCCATCTCGCGCTTGTCCCTCGCCATTCTTTTCCTTTCTTCCTCGTCCCCGCGAGTCTTCTTTCGCTTCACGTGAACCAACTCGCGTCTCTCGCTCCGAGATCCGGGGTCCTCCCCGTAGAGTCAAACAATCCAAGAGCTCTCGTGGCTTCATTCGCCCGTGCTTCGGCTCGGATCTCCTCCCCGCGAAGTCCGTAAAGAGGACCTCTCCCCGTCGCCGGTCAACTCTAGTCTCGTAGTCAAACAAAGTGTCTCCCGTCACATCCAAAGTGGTCGACTGTGCTTCGAACTCCTAAGGCAATAGCTACTACGGCAACCGGTCCTGCACCGCTACACGCCCGCTTCTCCAAGACCACTTGGGATCGCCCAACACGCCGCTCATACCAAAGCCGATACCGAGCCGTCAATACAACGCTCCCGACGTCTAAGGAGTACCACAGAGGGAAAGCGGAATACTTCCATACCCTCGTAAAATACAAGAAGGCACCCGAAGCCGCCATACAAAGAGGAACTACTCTCCGCAGCAGCAAGGTCATCCTGTGCCTCAACAAAGGCTCCTCGCTTCATCCCAAACCGCCGGAAACAAGCGACGGAATATAGAAGGAGGACCAAGACAAACCTCGGAACTCGACAACGTAGGACCCTTCCCGCAAGATCCTCCCGGTCTCAATCCTCCAGCCGGAACCCACCAAATGGATCTCGATGCGTACCAAGCCGTGCCATCCATCTCTCCCAAAGTGACCGATCCATATCCAACACAAGAGGTCGCCGAGCAAATGACCACGGGCTAAACGACGCCTGAGCCTCTGGACATGGCCTCAAGTCTCTCTCGCAGCCCACAAGGTGAGCAAAGCGGGCTTCCTCTCATAAAACGATCCCTGGGCCGCGACGGCCGATACCACGAAGAGTCTCCCCAAAGACCAACGGACAATATCCTCTCCACTCCGCAAAGGCCCTACCACATCTAGCAAAGCGCCATCACAAATGCCAAGGGAACCGACTCGTAAAAGCGTCGCCATCACGCACAAGGCAAATACATCCCAAGAGACGTCACTCATCATCAACCATGAACCGCTCCTAAGCAGCTCTCGTAAAATGTCGATATGACCCGAATCAAGGATCATGCCCCGCACTTCTTCCAACGAAGCACGAAGAAAGTCTCGCAAGCTTCACGCTCACAAAGAACACCACCAATCAAAGGAAGCGAGATGGCCTCCACCTCCTGGCCCTCCAATCAAAGCCCGAAAATCCTCAAAAGTGGGCACCATTTCATTATAGAGAAACAAGACACGTGCCTCCTAACATCCTGTAACTTCGCGGCAGCCCGCAACAAATCCCAATCAGAACCAACTCCTTAAAAGACCAAACCGAGCAAAGACGAAACCTTACCTCGAAAGCCCGTCTCGATGCCTCATACGGCGCCGCATCCACGTTTTCAACCGCTCAAGGAAGCGTGCTTGCCTCTCCCCGCGAAAGCCTCGGCAAAATTCTAGGGACGTACGAAGAATCCATGGCAAAAATGGAGGTTCCTAGAGAAAATGGGGAAGAAAGCTCGAAAATGGCCGCAAATGGGGAAATGAGGAAGAACTAGACACCGGAAAGCATTTATGTCCTTCCCAAAGCAAGGTTGGTCCGTACGGACCTCTTTGCATGCTAAGTATGTCCGTACGGACCTCCTTGCAAAACAGAACCCATTTCCCCAAAGAAACAAGCATAAAAGCCACTGTCCTCAAAGAAACCTTGCTCCAAACCGCCCAAACACCGGCCAAAGCCATTCCCGCAAACAAACACTACCCACAAACACACTCTCAGCTCACGTGGCATGCACAAAATAAAAAAATAATAATAGCAACCATTTCTAGGACAAATCCCGGGAATCACAAAAAATGACATTACATCTTAAAATAAAATACTGTTTGCCGTGCAAATACGAGTGTTTTATTACAGGAATATCAAATGTCTGTTGCTAAACAAAAAAAGAGGGATATGAAAAGAGGGAAAGCAAATGAATACTAATCAGAATCCTCAGCATCATCATCCTCGCCGAGGTCCTCCAAAGAAAAGTCGGGCATCCTGGCCGAATCCCGCCGTCACATCCTCGTCGCCGAATACCGAGCACCCGCCCGAGGCTCCCACGAAAAGTACTCAAGGATCAAATCCGCGAAAGGATCAAAGAAGGAAGGCTCGAGGAACCCTCACCGCGCGCCATGCGGAGGCATGAACCGATAAAAGGGCCGCTCCTCGAAGGCCCCGCAGCCTCCCGAAGACGCCCCGCATCCATGCTATGCCGCCCTCAAAGGTCCCTCCTGCTGCGGCTCCGGCTCGGCTCTAGGCGGAGGAACGTCTACGGAGTGCCTCGAAGGCATAGGCTCGTACGCCGGCACGCGTCGCGAAGACCGGCAAGATATCTTCGAAGCCATCTTCTTCGCAAACGACCTCATCGCCACGTAATCGGCGAGTCAACATATCATAAGCTCTCCCCGGACTCCGCACCAACAAGCGCCAAGGAAACGCCAAAGAATACAGCTTATACTCAACAACAAAAAGAGAAAAATACGTAAAAGATGCCAAGATGGAAAAGAGTAAGCACACTCACCGATCTATCGAGGTCCACTCAGATGCAAGCAGAGCTCAAGCTCCGAACGGCATGCATTACACCCTCCTCCTCGATCCGTCCCCGCGGACGTACGTGAAATCCGGTCCCGCATCGGAACCTCTCGGGAGCTCGCGGGCGCCTCTCTCCGCGCGCACTGCGCGGCGTCCTCGCCTTCCTCCTCACGAAGGCCCCGTACTCCTCTCCATACAAGATGAACTCCTGCGCCGACACCGCCAAGGTACCTCTCGAAATCGAGCACGTCCATGTCCCGGAATCAAGCATCCCAAAGGGAGGGTCCCTGAGCCACGGGAAGCACACCGGGCCACGCCGCCAAGACCCGCTCTCCTGCATACATGACATCGCAAGTCAAGCCCCGCAAAGATCTTCCGCCGCGCCGTCACCTCGGGAGCCCCTCAAACTCATCCCCTCATACCGAGCCCACGGAACAAGACGAACCCCTCCGGCTATCCTCTCTCCGCACGCTCCCGCACATCCTCCGTAGGCGATGGTGAGCTTCCCCCGCCGGTCCTCCTCTTCCTCGCCGTACGAGCCCACCCAAAGATAGCAGGTACGCAAAGAATGTACTCGGATCTCTATCCCACGGAAGCACCGGAAAACCTCATAAAACCACACCGTGACAAAAACAGAGAAGGCTCAAAGGCAAAAGAAAACGGAGAAAAGACAAGTTGCTAAATCAAAAAACAAAGAATAAACTCATACCTCCGTGAGCAAAGTCAAAACAAAGCCAACGAATCAAGCTACACTCCCGCTAAACCGGTCCAAGGAGAAGTAGAGCTCACCAAGCCTCGCTCGCCCCAAGCAATGTCGCACTTATCCAGTCAATCAAGCTCTCCAACAGCAAAGGGAGCCGCGGTCGCGTGGTTCGAGAACAAAGTCTCTGACAAGGCATACCACAAAAGGAGCGCGCCAACCGCTCCGTCGTCACCCGGCCGGTACCCCGGATGTAGGCCCCAATGCCGGACGTGATCTTCGCCCACGTCGTTATACAACATGCCTGTGCCCTCGCGAGGACGAGGCTCAAAGCCCAACAGCCTCTGGCCAACACATCATCGCCTATCATATCCTCCACCGTACCGGCCCTCCTTTCAAGGAAAGCCCGCGATCGCAAAGAAAGTCGGTAGGCATCACCGTCACCTCTCCCCACTCGTATGGAAGGTGTGAGTGGTATCCCACCAAGCACTCGTAAAGGCCAAGGAAGACACTCTTGTTCTTCCTCGTGTCGACACTCCGCCTGTGTTCTCAACGAACACCCCAGACCGTAAGCGTAGTCCAGCCTCCGGGACTCGGCCACCGTCCACGTAAATATCGGGCATCCGCTACCATAGCTCCACAACAGCCTCGAGCGATCCCCGAGTCTTCATCCTCTCGCCTTCCCGGCCATAAGCCCCGCATCCCGCAGTAAACACAAAGAAAGGTACGTCAATCACAAGATTTAATATAAAGGGACGTATAACCCGTCACAAAACACGGCACATATTGCACATAATTTTCACATACATTATACATATAATTTTTCCATGTAACCCATCACAAAACACGGCACACAATGCACATATTTTTCACATATATACCGTCACAAAACACGGCACCTATAATGCACATAATTTTCACATATATCATGCATATAATTTTTCCTACGATCCGTCACAAAAACACGGCACACACTGTACACATTTTCTCAAAAGAAAAAAAGGGGGGGGGGGATTAAACCCTACACGACACATTTTCAAAAAAAAAAGGTCCGTCCCAACACGGCAAAGGCACATATAACCCGTCACAAAACACGGCACATGTCACATTTTTTCACAAAAATTATCACTACACGATAATTTTTCTCATAATGTACATACATAAATAGCATACGGTACAACACACCAAAGCATGCATTTCATTAGAGAAGCACTTTATTTTCACAAATAAAAGCTAATCTACACATTTCTGCACAAAATACACATACCCACAATTTTTACATGTCCATTTTCAACAATTCATCAAGAATTTCACAAAAGGGCATAAAATAATAACAAAAATTCAAAAATGCGAAAAACTAAAACCTAGTTCTAGCATTCAAAAATTCGAAAGCAGGAATCAAAACGGAACGTATTTCTTACCTCCCCGACGTTCGTAGAGCGACGATTGTGCACCTCCGGATTCGGATACAAGACATCCGGGTTCTTCGAAGATGGAACGAACGAAATCCACCCTTTCGGGAGCTCCATCCGTTGCTCGACCACCTCTTGATCGCTGACGACGACTCCTTCGAGATCCCTCCGCCATTGCAAGCAATTCAAGCTAAGAAAAATGGAAGATTTTGGACAAAAATGGAGTTTTCTCCTCTTTCTCTCTCGCCGGTTCACGCACCGGAGAAGAAGAAGTGAAGAGGGCCTCGTTATTTAACCCGGTCAAAACCTGGAATCGTAAAAACCAAAGTGGTCCGTACGGACCTCTTTGCAACTGTGTTGGTCCGTACGGACCTCTTTGCAAGGGGTGGCCAAATTACTTTCCCCGCCCTTATAATCTTTGCCCCCGGCGGTCCTAAGGCCTTTTCCAAAGAAATCCAAGTGCGTAATGGTCCCTAACCCTTTAATTCAATCCCCGCCGGCCGTAAGACCGGTCTCGCCCACTTCAACGGCAATTCAATCCCCGGCCGTCAGCGTAAGACCGGTCCTCGCCCACTTCAACGGCAATTCAACCATCGGCCATCAAACGTAAGACCGATCCTCGCCCACTTCAACGGCAATTCAATCCTCGGCCATCAAACGTAAGACCGGTCCTCGCCCACTCCAACGGCAATTCAACCACCGCCCGCTCAACGGCAATTCAAGAAGGAACCAACACCTCCCAGCACGAATCTCAAGGCACGAGACGCCTCCAAGACGCCCGACGGCAATTCAAGAAGGAGCCAACACCTCCTAGCACGAATCCCAAGGCACAAGACGCCTCCAAACGCTCAACGACAACTCAACCACTGGCCCTCAAAAGAGGTCCGAAGTCATCTTCCCAACAGAAAAGGGCCCCTACAGGGTCACGCATCCCCAACAATTCAAGCACCGGCCGTCAGATGTAAGCCCGAACTTCGCCCACTTCAACGGTAACGCAAGCACCGGCCATCAAAGTAAGCCCAAGCTCCTCCCCAACAAGTCGAAAGGGAAGTCATACAAGGCTGCATATCCTCAAAGACCGCCATCATCCTTGCCCACTCAACGGCAAAACAAGCACAAGAAGGAGCCAACACCTCCGAGTACAAGTCCCAAGGCACGAAGCGCCTCCCAAAACGCCAAATGGTGAAGCAATCACCGGCCGTCATCCTTGCCCACTTCAACGGCAGCTCAAGCACCGGCAGTCATCGTAAGTCCAACCTTCTACTCAACATGCAAAAACACAAAGGCATCTACGCCTCTCGAAGCACAAGGCCACGCTCCACACAACCGCGGCTAGAAGACGATTCAAAGTCTCGCGCATTACATCAATCCGCGGCTAGAAGACGATTCAAAGTCCTCGCGCATAACATCAATCAGCGGCTAGAAGACGATTCAAAGTCTCGCGCATTACATCAATCGCTAGAAGACGATTCAAAGTCTCGCGCATAACACCAACCGCCGTCGAAGACGATTCAAAGTCCTCCGGCCGTAGCACCAACCGCCGCGTATGACGATTCAAAGTCCTCCAGGCGTGGCACCACCGCCGCTGAAGACGATTCAAAGTCCTCCACGTGGCACCAACCGCAATCGGAAGACGATTCAAGTCCTCACTCTATCTCCGGCCCGGAAGGCCTTAAACCACCCGATTAGGAAAATCGTAAAATTTCCATCCAAGGACACCACCACGTCCTCACAATTGACCTCGGCGGTCACCACATTTCAGGACACCACCACGTCCTCTACCACCGACCTCGGCGGTCACACAACACTTTAGGGCACCACCACGCCCGCACTCACGATTTCACGACCTCCGAACTACGACTGTGCTTGATTCCCCGCCAGTGGATACATAGGAATCCTATCACAGTGGTCCACCATCGACCTATGCGGTCACCCAGACACCACCACGTCCTCACCACCGACCTCGACGGTCACACGACACTTCAGTGGCACTACCACGCCCGCAATCACAAAACACTCACCCCACACCCGAACTACGACTGTGCTTGATTCCCGCCAGGATACGTAGGAATCCTATCACAGTGGTCCAAATTTATTGACCTAAACGGTCACACACAAAAGGACACCACCACGTCCTCACATTGACCCTCACGGCCACTTCCTCCCAAAGACGCGATCCAGATTAGGACCCTTATCTTATCTGGCGACCCCACTTCTTTCATAAGTGACGTCGTCGAGGGCTTCGTAAGTACCCCAATCTGATCACCCCTTTCAAACACCCGAGAAACACCGCAGACTCATCAACGCAGCCTCTGAGACCTCTCGGCACTCAAAACCCTCTCAAAACCCTCTCAAAACCCTCTCAAACCCCCAACCAAACCAAGTGGAGGAGCCTTTCTCGGGGATAAAAAGGGACAAAAAGACCTTTTGGGAATTTTCAGAAATCGTAGCAATTAAGGTCCGTACGGACCTCTTTGTTTCAATGATTACTAAATCCCCTTAAAGTCCACAATATTCCCTCAAATCCCTAAGAAATGATTACCCAAATGCATGGTTGGTCCGTACGGACCTCTTTGCATGCCTTGAGTTGGTCCGTACGGACCTTCTTGCATGGGGACATCATCATTCCGATATTCACCATCATTGCATTCCCTCAAATCGAGGAAATCCAAAATTCGGATAACCAAGAAGGTCCGTACGACCTCTTTGCTCCGAAATTTTTACTATAAATAGAGGGCTCCCCCTCCTCATTTTCACACACCTCCCTCTTCTCTCTTCCTCCCTTAGCCTTCTCGGCCCCCTCTAAGTCCTCTCGAGGCACTCCCGCCCCTTTCGGATCCTTCCGAGGCCTTCCGAGCTCCCCTTGTGGTGCTCCGAAGTCTCCCCGAGCGCTCCCGAGACGCTCCCCGCTGCCCCGAGGCACTCTCGAGGTACTCGAGGCCCCTCGTGGTACTCCGAGGCCTTGCTCGGTCTTTCCACCTGTCCCGCTCTTTCCGAGTCAAACCGACGATCCCAAACCACGCCGAAACTCGCCCGAGTGACTCTCGCCACCACAACGCACGCCGAACCTCTGCCCGAGTGATCCCGACGATCCCCACACACGCCGAACCTCTCGCCCGAACGCAGCCTCGCAACCTCAACTCACGCCGAAACTCGTCCGCGGACAACCCGCATCTCCCGGCAATCCCGATCCGTACCGAACGCTACTCCGACCTCAAACACCATTCCTCAAATGGAAGACAGACGCGAACCAACATTGGTAAGGCTTCCTTCCTATACTATTTCAATACATTTTCATACATAGCATACAATGTAGACATCCGATACAAAGATGCATTTTTAAAAACACACACACACACACACAACATTTAAAGGATATTGTGGGTATCCGAAAGACTCGTTTTACGAGGCTACTCTGGTGAGCTCTAATATTCTAATATTCTCTTCCCTGGGAGTCATCTCGACCTCCGAACTCAAAATCTCATCACACAAAAACAGCTTTAAAATTATCTTTAAACCGATGCCCTTTTTCAATGTTTTGGGCTTAATAAAACGGCGTGGCGACTCTACAAAAACAAAAACGGCGAGACACGTCGCCCAACGCGAAAGACGCCGGATGTCGGGGCCGCGAAGCTCGCTCGGATCCGGTAATTTCGGTTCTATCCGGGAGACTCGCGCCCAAGGCAAATTTCAAGACTATTTCATGAGGGGACGAATAAGTCTTAAGGAGACTAATTCATCAGGGCTCGTGCACAACCGATTTGTTGATGCCATCTTATTTCTTTATTTCCAGTTTATAGTTCTTTTCAGTTTATAATTTCTGTTCTGTAATTTTATTTGTAATTTATTTTCTTCTGTAATTGCAAGTTTGCTAACAGATAACATTGGTGACTCAGTTTGTTATGAAACGGCAAAAAAGTAATATTTATTATGAGACGTAGGGAGTATATCAATAGGCAAGTCAGTCCATTAGCTCACACAGACAATTGTAGCTCTTTCCTTGATAAGAACTATTTTTAAAAATCTCATAATCAGCTTAAAATAAATAGCTATTTTTAAGATATTCTTCATTTTTAAACGATTTGATATTTCTTTACCAAACAAACTTAATTTTCTAATTTCTTAAAATATTCAGAATTAAAAGCTTAATTAGGTTACCAAACACATCCTATGTCAAGATCTATATTTCTATAATAAAGATAATATTAAACCTAGAGACAAAACCAATAAATAATGTCACCTACAAAATTCTTTAGTGCTATATACAAAAATGTATAATTGCTCTTGTAGTAGTGATAAATGATTTTTTTTAAAAAAAAAAAAATTTACTCATTCTATAAAGTACGTTTAGACATAATTATTGCGATATTCTCAAGCTTTTATTATTTGATTTGGATTTGTTTTTTGTTTTTATTGCATAGGGTGGTTATGTGCTCAATTAAAAGAAAGTGGAAGAAAATGAATTTAATGGAGCAATGTTGTGAAGCTTGGGGTCTGTTGTGCAAAATCTGAAGATTTCATTGACCAAACTAAAAATGTCTGAAAGATCAGGGATTGTTCTGGAATTTATGAAAGAATGATGACTGAGTTAGAGCTTATACAGTAATATCAAGGGAAAATTATCGGTGGATCCTTCATCCCAAGTCAAACTATCAATTAAGACATGAATTTTGAAAATTAACCAACTAATTCGGCTTCATAATCAAAATTCCGCCTAGTTCTTCCTACCCAAAAATATAAACCTAACCCCCTCTCTCTCTCTCTTCTCTCACTTTCTCTCTCTACCAACCCTTCCCCTTCCCCTTCCCTTCCGGCCGGCGACCCTTCCCTCCCCTCCGGTGATCAGCCATTTCCCTATCGTCGTAAATCTCAGTCAAACCGTCGAACAACCAGCTGAATTTCGGACCCGAAAATGACCAAAGCAGCGAGCGTTGTGCACGAAGTGTTAGGGCCAAGAGCCCTTGAGCTAGACGAGCCAATCATCGATTACATCATCAATGTCCTCGCCGACAAAGACTTCGATTTCGGTTTCTAAGGTGAAGGCGCCTTCGATGCAGTCGAAGAGCTCCTCGTTGATTCCGGCTGCGTCACTGACGATTTTGAATGCCGTTCCGTATGTTCGTTATGTTAATTTCATTTTGCTTGTTTCCGTTCTCACTTTTAGATGATTAAACGAACTTGTTCGATTATTATATCTTGCTGCTAACAATAATTATGTTTTGTGGTAGTAGTAGAAACTCTCTGAATTTTATCTAACTTTATTGATGTAGTTGCTGATATTCTTAATTGTTTTTACTTGAATTGCATCAGTTTTTTTTTTCTTTTACATGGCTGTGTATGTAATCTTATTTGTTTAAGTTAATTTGTAATACAAATTTATCTTGAAAAGCCATTCCAAAGTAAGACGTGATAGAAGGAAATTTGTTTGTTTTGAAGTTAATTTACCCTTTATGTTTTTGAAATGGCTCAGTGGTCGTTTCCGGCACCGTTTCTGACGAAGACTTATCAAATGGTGGACGATCGATCCGAGCATGGACAAGGTGATTTCGTGGAACGAAAACAAGACTGATATTGTAAAGAAATAATGAAGGGCAAATGAATGTAAGAAATGTTATTAACTTTGAGGCGGTTAAAAGGCACTTGTACCACCAAATATCAACATTTCAAGGCACATGTTTTGTATCTATCATATCGTGAACATAACAAAAAAAACAACTGTGAACTTAAGTAAAAACAACTGTGAACATAACAAAATATGTCAAATAATCTCATAAAATTGCAAAAATAAGCCATAAAAAACTAAAACAACTATGAATTTAACAAAAAATAATAGTCAACTTAAGTAAAACAAATGTGAACATAACAAATATGTCAAATAATCTCATAAAATTGCAAAAATAGAGGCCATAAAGAACTAAAACAACTGTGAACTTAATAAAAAACAACAATGAACTTAAGTAAAAACAACTGTGAACATATCAAATATATCAAACAATCTCATAAAATTGCAAAAATAGAGGTCATAAAGGATTAAAACAACTGTGCACTTAACAAAAAACAACAATGAACTTAACAAATAGGTCAAATAATCTCATAAAATTGCAAAAATAAAGGCTATAAAAGACTAAAAACAACTGTGAACTTAACTAAAACAACTGTGAACTTAACTAAAAAAATCTGTGAATTAAGTAAATAATACTCCCTCCGTCCCAGACCAAGGGTCCTCGGGGGGGATTTCACGCTTCTTAAGAAATTTTTTTAAAGTGGGTAGAAAATTTTAGGAGAGAGAATGTAAAAATTAAATGTGTGGTAGGGAATAGGAGAGAGAATGTAAAAGTTAAATGTGTGGTAGGGAATAGGAGAGAGAATGTAAAAGTTAAAAATATTTAATAGGAGAGAGAATGAGTGGGAGGAATAGTAATGGTTTTTTGTAAATATATGGAGATGATAAGGGTATGAATATATGAAAAACTTTCCATTTAAGGAAAGGGATTCTTGGTCTGGGACGGACCAAAAAGGAAAGTAGGACTCTTGGTCTGGGACGAAGGGAGTAGTCATTTTCATGCAGAAATTATAAATTTAGCTAAAACAACTGTGAACTTAACAAAAAACAACAGTGAACTTAAGTAAAAACAACTGTGAACATAATAAATAGGTTAAATAATCTCATAAAATTGCAAAAATAGAGGCCATAAAGGACTAAAACAACTGTGAACTTAACAAAAAACAACATTGAACTTAACAAATAGGTCAAATAATCTCATAAAATTGCAAAATAAAGGCTATAAAAGACTAAAAACAACTGTAAACTTAACTAAAACAACTGTGAACTTAACTAAAAAAATATGTAAATTAAGTAAATAATAGTCATTTTCATGCAGAAATTATGAATTTAGCTAAAACAACTGTGAATTTCTCTTAATTATTATTGAAACAAATGTAAAAAATAACTGTGAACTTATCAAAAATAACTGTGAACTTGTGACAACTGTGAATTTATCAAATTTGCTCCAAATTATATGTTGATGCTATTAGTTTGATTCGTATTGACGATACGAAAACAACGGTGGTTTCAGATTATTTTTTTTGAGTTCTAGATCTTAAAATTTTTCATTTTAAAGTTTTGGGAGGAAAAAAAAGACGAAAAAGCAGGGGGAGAAAGGGACAGCGACAACTATCCATTTTTTGTCGCATGGGGTGCCTTTATCAAAAATGGGGTGTCATTATAAAGCGTGGACCTGGTGGAATTTCTTCAAAATGTGTGTCCTTGGTGGTTATTTTCATTAGGATGAGGGACTATTTGATAATTGCCCCTAATATCAAAGGATTGTGCTATTTTATTAATTTTTACTTCATTTTAAGTTTAGAATAGTTTATATATTGTGATGCTGCAGGAAATGTGCTTATCAATCTTCCTCCACGTGGCAGGACTGATCACCTGGCTTCTTGACCTGAAAACAGAACCCACGACTAGCCGGATGTGTCTCCGGCGAAGACGCTCGGGCGTGAGAGTAAGATAACAGTTGTATATGGCTCAAAATGTATTGAATAATGAACTCGTAATACAAAATGGCGCTTACCTTTCACCGTTTGCAGTGATGAAGTATTTATAGGCAAGAGTGATGTATTTTGGGGAGGCGATATGTCCTCCGAGATTATAGCGGCAGTTACTTGGACGTGGGAACATGTCTATAACGGTCCCTGATTTATAGGGATGTGGTTATGAGGATTGTTCAACCAAATAAGCCGGCAAGTGTTAAGTCGTCACTTGTTGATTTAGGTCGAGGTCGTCACTCGTGGAATGGTCGACCCGACCGTCTGCAGAGCATGGTTCGCACCCGAGTTATAATATGGATTCCGAGGCCTGACTAAGTTAAGTCTGTGGCCCGGTGAGCCGCACTACGGGCTTAGTCGATCGATCTTTGAAACGGGCTTTGGGCCTTGCTTTGACCGGGCTAGCCCTATCGAGAATGTGATAATCAAAGCCGGATGTAATCGACTTTACTTGCTTGGCCCAACTCGGCACCTTTGGTATGTTCAGTGGCCCCCAACTTTCGAGTTGACTTCGTCGACTTGGAAGTTAAGAAAAACTTTGATAAGAATTACTTCACTCGCAGGTCGCTGTTCGTTCTGAGGCTTAGTCGACTTTTGATGATGTGGCAACATCCTGGTCGGTCGGCAACGAACGGTTGGAGATGAAGGAGCGCCGATTTTCGTAATGACGGCTATTCGACGTTTGGAACTCCTTCTCGAAAACGCTTCACCTTTTAATTTTGGAAAATTAATTTTGATTTTCCTTTCCCTTTCCAAATTTAGGAAAATAGAAATACTCGAGTCTTTCTCTCAATTCGAATTCTTACCGTTTTCAAACTCCTCTTCTCCTGGCGACAATCACGGAATTGCAGTAGAACTTAAACTCGGTTTCTGGCCTCAAAGAACGAACTCCCTTTCTTCAATCAATTAAGGTATTTCCCTTGTATTTTTGTTCTAGTGGCTTTAATTTTATGCACCGTTCTTCATTTCCGCCACGGCTAGGACCTTTAGTTGCGAACCGGGGGCACAGTATGGCTCTTTGCCGCGTTAACCGTAGGGCATGTAAGAATGTGAACGGTGAGTGGAGAGTGATGTCCTTGGATGAGTGTGCCTCCATTTTGACTAATTGGGGGTTGAATTACACCGAGATAGGGCTGCCCATTGTAGGAGAAATTGAAAATGTGGTGATTGACGACTCAACCGTTGTCGCTTTCATTTATTCCATGAACTGCTTGACCATATTACCTTGTTTTATGTTAGGGACGTCCAAAAGCCCTCCTTTCTTAGAAATAGGATAGGTTTTCCAGGGGAGTCTAGGTCGTCCTTAGGTAGGTCGACCGAACTTGATCATAGTGGACCGACTCCCCCGCTTCTCTTTTGCTTGTACGTATATGGCGACTCAAGAAGGAAATGCCGCTCAACTTCTTCAGTGTCCTCGAATCGTCGACGCCTTTGGGTCCAATGTGGTGTGCAAGAATGAGAGGGGCTATGCTCCCAAAGGGCCATTACGAGGCAACAAGAACCTCGCCTCTAGGTATAGCATGATTTGGGATTTCGTGGGGTGAGTAAGGAGGATTACAGGTTACTATTTACACTCGAAGGAATTCTTGAAGCTATTCAGTCGTCCTTTACCACGTATGCCACTAAGGTAGCCTTCTTCTATGGTCGGTCGTTCGGGTCTTAGGTTGCCCTCGATCCATTCATAAACGAATTTTTGGAGTGTGCCAATGCCCTTCCCCTTCAACTCCTGAGCCAATGCCCTGTAGGTCCTTGTGTGCTTTGCTATGCAGCGAGTTTTGGGGTATGAACCTCGCATGAGGGTGTTCAAGGAATTCTTCACCATCAAATACAGTGGGGAGGATATGAGTATTAGTACCCTCTAAACCCAAATCTCCCAAACTCTTTACCAACCTCCCCAATAAGCACGGTGGTTGGAACTCGCACGTGGTAGTGGTAGAGTAGTAGGTTAGGATGGGAATTTCCATTGCCCGATGATGAGGCGAAGCCGTAGATGAGGGAGATTTTTGGGAGCCGTCTTGGCATCTTAGCTTGTCTGAAGACCTTATGTAGGTTAGTCGAGAAAAGGCCCATCACTGGGAGAGTTTGCTCACCACTAAATACAACTTTATGGCGGGCGGCCGGAATGATGCCCGGAGATGGAGTGGTGGAGCCTCTTATTCTGTCCGAGGGGTCAAATATACCCTGACTGGATAACTCATCACTTGGGCAAGTTTGGAGATATGTGCCAACTTTGTAAGAAAAGCAAAGACTACTGCAAAACCAACGGGGAGCACGCTGGTGGTAAGATTTCTTTATTCAGCCCTTCTCTTTACTCGTCCTCTATTGGGATACTTGTAAGTATATACAATTTGCTTGTATGTAGCATTTGTCTTGGGTGAGTCAGTTATAGGTTGAACTTGACTTTCGTACATAGCTAACTCATGCATAGAGTTTCGTATGTAGAATGATTAGCTCGTCTATAATTAACTCGCTCATAGGATAATCAAGTCGGTCATACTGTGTTCACACATAGAATTTTTTGCTCGTATATAGAACTTTTAGCTCGTATGTAGAACTTTTAGTCCGTACATAGAACTTTTAGCTCGTACATAGAATTTTTACTCGTATGTCGATTTAACACTTGATTTCTTTGATGTCGTGTAGTTTTAACTCCCGAGCAAGAAGCGAATATGGTGCGTATTGTTGGGGTTTCTGATAAGAAGAAAGCGAGGAAGGACCATGGGAAGGCCAATGCTCGTGCTCACAGGCAGAGGGAAGCCGCTTTGAGGACCAGTCAGCTTCCAAAAGACAACATTGGGATGGTGCCAATGGAAGGGGTAGATGAAGAAGATCCTTTGAAAGCGGCCATACTTGAGCGCGATCGAGGAAGGTAATGAATCCAACAGACCGGGCAGTTCGACGTGAGCTCCGACCCAACTATCGATGCCAATGTAGGGACCTCCGATGTCGCCGGAGCAGAACTAGTCCTCGATTTCGTAAACATTGATGACGACGCCATGGAAACCGAAGTTGATGATCGCCTCTCGAGGACTAAGAGGTTACGATCTCGACAAGGGGAATGCTGTCTCATCAAGCCAACCGTTTACTCCTCCTCCAACCTTCTTCCTATCCCAACCAAGAAACTATTGAAGAAAGGATGCAGAGGCCGAGTGATGTTCCCTCTCTTGAAGGAGTAAATTGCTCGAGTCGCAGCCTACCCTGACATGAACTTGGGCCAGGTGATTGTGAGAAGAGCCGACGCTGGTCTCGCTAGCTCACTTGGGCGATAAGGGCATGACCCACGAGGAGTTCTCGGCTTCTGGTCTCAGGCCGGCTCATTGCGAGGTAATTTCCCACTTCTCTTTCATTTTAGTCGTCCCGCTCCTTTACTCGATCCACTTGAACCTCGAGCTAACACTTCTTTGTTTCCTTTGGAATGCGTAATCTTACAATGATTGAGCAAGCCAAGAGCTCTTGGAGGGCCTCCATTGAGAGGGAGAGAAAAGCCCTCCGTGATTATTCCAAAAAGGCTCAAGAGCTTGCGGAATGGAAAGAGAAGTATAATGACTTGGACAATTCGTATGAAGCCAACGAAGCGGTGAAGACCAAGGCTTTGTCCGACCTGGAGGCTGCAGAGTCCAAACTCAAGGAGGTGGAGGCTGAGAGGGATGCTGAGAAGAAAGAACTGGGGAAGGCCAAGACTGAGCTGGCCACTATTAACAAACTTTTAAAGGAGAAGGATGCCTTCTTGCTCGAGTTGCACGAACAACATCGACTTGAGAGAGAGAAGAGCCAGAAAGACCACAAGGCTGCCATCGAGAAAACTACTAAGGAGGCCTCTGAAGCTGCGATTGAGAAGTTCAAGGCAGGGGATGAGTATTATGATGCCATCGTGGCTAGGGCACAAGACTTTCTCGAGGTTGGGAAAAGGCACATGGCCCGTCGAGCTCTGGTGGATCCTTCAGCTACAGTTACCATCGAGCAATTAGCTCGTTGGTTTTCTAAGTCTCAGTACGACATGGCAGCTCGCCAAGGTCATTCGCTTGTTCCCTATCTTGAGAACGACTTGGCCTTTATTGCCCAAGAAGATGAAGAAGATCATTGTGAGAAGTGGGAGGCTCCCCCTGTCCTTGATAGAAATTTTGATGTGGTCTTGGCTGAACTTGACGATGCTGAAGCCATGGAGACAGTAGATGAACAAGTTTATTCAGAGTCGGGTAAACCTTTAGACCCTCAGCAACAAGGAGAGGAAGAGGGTCGAGCTGCTACTGACGACCAGGCTGATGTCGGCCAGGACTCCTGAATTGTTTAGTTGTATTTGTAATGAACAAGTTCCAAACAATATTTTTGTTTTTTGCTTTAACATTATTCGAATGCCTTGGCCCAGTTTTTTGGGAGGCAAACTATTTTTGTAAGTTAATTTTTTCCAAGTCTTAGCCCGTTTTGGGAGACTTATTTCTATCATAGCTGACTTTTGTTTCCAGAATGTTGTATGTTTTTCATTCCATATTGTATGTCGAGCTAGATGTAGATAATATAAATGAGTCAATTTGAGCCTAGAGGCGACTTGATCTTGTTGGTTTAGTCGACCTCAGACTTGATTAACTTTTTTGTGAACGAGATTGACCATAAGTCGAACCTGTTCTTACCATTTGAACTGATTAAGAATCGAGTTAGTTGGAACGAAGTCGACTAAGAGTCGGACTTGTTAAGTGAACAAAGCTGATTTAGAATCGAGCTTGTTAGAACGAAGCTGACTAAGAGTCGAGCCTATTAGCAGTGAAGCTCGACTAAGAGTCGAGCTAAGATGAACGGACTAAGAGTCGAGCTAAGATGAACTGACTAAGAGTCGAGCTCATTAGAACAAAGTCGACTAAGAGTCGGACTTGTTAAATAAACAAAGCTGATTAAGAATCGAGCTTGTTAGAACGAAGCTGACTAAGAGTCGAGCTTGTTGATATTAATGTAACACTATGTTTGATCGAATAAATTGCTCTTTTCATTGAAGTAGGAATCATGCTTACATCAACCCGTAACTAGCCTTAACACAAACTTGAACTTTGAAATTGAAAACTAGAAGTAGTATTTGATGAGGTGAGTAGCATGCCAAGGATGTTTCAACTCGTCACCTCCAGGATGAGCTATCATGTAGGTTCCTTCCTTGACGACTCGAGTGACTACATAGGGACCTTCCCGCTAGAGATAGCTTGTTCTGCACGGGTCCTTCTACCCGTTGCTTCAATCTTTCTCAATACATAATCTCCAACTTGGAAAGACCTTGCCTTGACCTTCTTGTCGTGATAACTTTTAGTCCGCTGCTTGTAATTGACCATTCGGAGGTAGGCTGTTTCTCGCTTCGTCGATCGTGTCCAAGTCGATCAACCTGTTGGTGTCGTTACGTTCTTGATCAAAGAAGGTCACTCTAGCAAAGAGGGAATCTCGAGCTCGCAGTGCCAGCGGCTTCGACCCATATGTGAGAGCAAAAGGGGTTTCCCCGTAGGCCCCCGAGTGGTTGCACGAACCGCCCAAAGAGCAAGGGGGGAGTTCGTCCAACCAATTGTTTCGACGACCTACGAGTCCAAATTTCCTTGAGCGAAGATAGAACAAGTTTATTTGTCGTACAGCCTTGCCCATTTCCTCGAGGATAGGCGACAGAGGATTTCCAATGTTTGATTCCCACTCGCTTCATCTCTCGCTTCGAAAGTCCGGGAGAACTCGTAACCCATTGTCGACACTATAGCTCGAGGAAAACCAAACCGACACCAAATGAAGTCGTGTATGAAGTTGATAGCATTCTCCTCTCGTGGATGCGAGCTAGTGGTTTGGCCTCAACCCATTTGGTGAAGTAGTCTATGGCCACTATCACATACTTGCAGCTTCCTCGGGCGGGAGGGAAGGGTCCAATCGTGTCGACGCCCACATGTCAAATGGCCAAGCCGCGATCACAGAGTCTCGCTTCTGTAGGCACATGGGGAAGGTTGGCAAACCTTTGGCATTGATCGCATTGCCGAACAAAGTTGTGAGTGTCGCTTCATGTGTGGCCGCAGTATCCCAATGTGATTAACTTGTCGCCAAGAGTCTCGGCCCCCGGTGTCCACCACAAATTCCACTATGCACTTCGTGTATTAATAGGGCGACCTCTTGGGGATGGATGCACTTTAGCAATGGCCGAGTATAAGATCTCCCGAACAGTCACCTCAATGACATACCTTGGAGCTTTCTTTTTGATAGCTCGAGCTTTCTTCTCGTCATCCGGCAGCTCTCCATTTTCTAGGTATGCTTTCATTTCCTCGATCCAACACTTCTCCCGAGTCCAATTCCTTGAGGGATCATCTATGCAATGAATTTTTACCCTCTCATAAGCCGGATTTTCGAGGAAGGAGACGGGCTCGTCATGTGGCTCATCCGAAGTAGCAAGTTTCGAAAGGAGATCACCACTCGTTATCTTCTCTTCCAATCCTTTCAATCTCCTGTAATTCTAAGTCCTTTATTAGCTCCTTCACCAGGTCGCGTATTTGATGAGAGTAGAACTAAGCACTTCGTACTCGCCTCGAACCTCAGTTGACTATCAATTGTGAGTCACGTAAGCCGTGATCTTAGTTGCTCCGAAGCACTTCGCGTACTCAATAGCCGCAATCAAGGCCTCGTATTCACTGGTTATTGGAAGCATCAAACTTGAACCTTAGTGATTCCTCATACACGGTCCCCGCTTCTCGGCTCAATCAACACTATTCCAGCCTCCACCGCTATTCTTGGTCGCCGACCCGTCCGAATAGACCTTCCAACAATCGTCTGCAGGCTTATGACGACCGGGACTCGGTTCTTTCCCTTAGCCTTTTCTTTTGGAGCTCGCCGCTCGTCGTCTTCCTCGCGAACGTAAGCTCGACCAAGAAGTCGCCTAGAGCTTGAGCCTTCAACGCCTTTCGAGGTCGATACTCAATGTCAAATTCGGTGAGGGCAATTGACCAATTGAGCGATCGACACAGAACTCTCAAAGCTTGTGCAATATCTTTCTCAAAGGTGCATTAGTAAGAACCACGATTGACGAGCTAGAAAATAAGCTCGCAGCCTTCCTCAAGCCACGACTGTGAGCATGCGACCTTCTCGCCGTTGTAATACCTACTTTCCACATCCGATAAAGCTTTGCGATATAGTACACAGGCTTCTGAAGCCCCTCATCCTCTCTAATCAACACTGCTGCAACCGACTTGTCTCCCACAGATAGATATACAAACAAAGTCTCTCCAGTGGTCGGGCTACTTAACAGGGGTGGAGTAGCGAGGTAATCCTTTAGCTGTTGGAACGACGAATGACATTCGGTCGTCCATTCAAAACTTTTCGTCCCCTCAATGCTTTCAAGAAGGGGAGAGACCTTTCTCGCCGACTTTGATATGAAGCGACCAAGAGCCGCTACCCTTCCATTAAGTCGCCGCATCTCTTTGATAGTGGTGGGAGCCTTCATGTCGACTAAAGCCTTGATTTTTTCCGGATTAGCTTCTATGCCTCTTTCGAGATACCATAAATCCAAGGAACTTTCCAAAGAAATTTACTCCAAATACACACTTACTGGGGTTGAGCTTCATGTCGTTTGCCCTCAAATTGGCGAACGTTTCCTTTAGGTCGACCACGTGACGTCCAGTCTTTGTTTTGATGACCATATCGTCGACATAGGCCTCCATGTTTCGGCCAATTTGAGAGGCAAAGACTTTGTTCACCATCCTTTGATAGGTTGCCCCTGCATTCTTCAATCCAAATGGCATCATGTTGTAGCAGTAGATGCCTCCAGCTGCTTGAAATGCCGTCTTTACAATGTCATCCTCGTGCATCTTTATCTGGTGGTATCCCGAGTAAGCATCCAGGAGACTGAGAGTAGAGTGACCAAAGAATGGAATCAACAAGCTTGTCAATTCTAGGAAGAGGATAGCTATCCTTCGGGCAAGCTAGATTGAGAGTAGTGAAGTCGACACACATCCGCCACTTGCCATTCGATTTCTTCACCATGACCACGTTGGCCAACCACGTTGTATGAGTGGCCTCTTTGATTATACCTCGCACTCAAAAGTTTTTGTACCTCTCGCTTTGATAGCCTCTTCCTTGTCGCGAGCAAAACTTCTCAACTTTTGGGGTCTAGGCTTTATGGTCGGGTTGACTTCCACCGCGGACGCCGACCTCCTCCTTGATTCCCCTCATGTCTTCTACCCTCCATGCAAAGACATCATTACTTTCTTTGAGTAGCTCGATGATTTCGCTCGCTCCTCAACCGATAGCCGCTTCCCAATCCGAATTTTGGTCGGGGTAAGAAGGGTTGGTGATTACCGACTCTAGCTCATCCACGCCTTCTAGCTCGGGTCCATCTCTCGAATTGTAGAGTCTCCACTATGATTTCCCGACCTTTTGTCTTTCCTCGCCTCCCAAGTGTGGAGCCTCCTCGCCTATCATATCATCGAAGCTTGTCTCGCAACCTTGTTGGTAGTGGCCCCCGAGTTATTGTCTATCCGGGAGGCATAGGTCTCCTATGACGACTTGATCGACCATAACTACATCCGAATCGACCTCGGTGGTGTTAGAGTGACGTGTCGACTCAAGCATGACCTCGTCATTTGAGCGATAGGTCGACTCTACCACGTCGGTGATTGTTGACAGCGGTAGTTTTGGTGATCGATCGAGACGCCTTCAAGTAACCATCGCCAGCCTCAATCTCTAGCTCCCTTTTCTTTCTTTCTCTTAGAACATGATCCGTATAAGCACGAGCCGTGCTCAGACGCAACCCACTCCAGCAGTGTGGGGAACTTTACTCGCCGGGTGAGGAATTGATGCTACCATTCCAAGAGCGACCGTCCAGAATTCCAAGTATGGCGGCATAGTCACTATTTACATCAATTACGATAAATTGTACCTTCGAGACAATCCCGAGGGGTGCCGCCTAGGTCGACGTCGAGCACTATCTCGGCCTTTAGCATCAACTCGGTGGTTGGTGAAGCCCTCCAACCTGCCATCATATCTCTCCAACCTGTTCATCATTAAGACCCATCTCCTTGAAAGTTTTGTAAAACAAAATATCCTTGCAGCCCCCGTGCCGACTAAGAGTCTCGCTCGTCGTACATCCATCAATGAGACCCGGGATGACGAGAACTTGCTCCCTAGCCGCCATATTAGTTGCCAATTCGTGGGGGTAGAAGCCGATCGCCTCATCTCTTACTTCTCTCCTTGGAGGCACATGTGGGCCTTATTGAGCCGGAATATCTCAGGCTTGATGGCCGTGTTGCTCGCTTGTTCGATGATGACCCCTGTGTTCGCCTAGGCCGCCTAGGTCCTTGTTGCCCACCCGCTGGCCGCTCACCTCCCCAGCCTTGAGGTCTCTTCACATAAGCTTCGAGTCTCCCCGGTCGACCATTCTCTCGGATGATACGCTTTAATCCCAAGCAATCCTCTCGAGATGACCAAAGTGTCTTTGTGGTAGTCGCAGCATTTGCCGTCATGTCCCTCCCGAACTTGTTGCCTCGGATTCACTGGGACCGGAGGAGCCAGCTCGACAAAGCATTCAAAATCTCGCCCGACTCACCGTGAGGAGCGAAAGCTTCTGCACCTTCTCTCGTTGCCCTAGTTCTCGTTTCTTTCCATTTTTATTGTTCCCCCCGTTCTTGTTGGAGTCCTTTTTATCATCAGTGACTTCAACCTTGGGGCTTTTTCCTTCTTTCTTTTCTTTTCTTTCCTCACCGTGAGCGACATTATACACCTTTTCAAACAACTCTTGTCGAGTTGTGACCGTTCGGACTGTGAGCTCGTAGTCCATGTCTTCCGAGGAAATACCACTTCGGAAGCAATTGATTACCTCCCTGTCTGTGAGGTCTTCCTCTATCTTATCAACCATCTCTTTGAACTTGGTGAAATAGCTCATCGAGCTTTCATTCTTACCCTGCACCATGTTATTCGTATCGCTGACGGTTATCTTCCGAGCTCCCGCAATGAGAAGCGGTCTAAGAATTTTGTTCGAAACATGCCCAAGTGGTGATACTACCAACAGCTCAAACCATTCAACCAAGTTAAGGCCGCCCCAAAGAAGTGTGCTTAGGAGAGCTTTGCACATGTTGTCATCCTCATTGGCGACAAAACACATAGTGGCTTCCGGATGTGCTATGTGGCTCCCGGCATTTGTCGACCCGAGTACTTCTCCGTAAGAGGCAACCTGAAAGTAGGAGGAGGTCGACTATCTCTGATTTGTTTGGATAAAGGTCGAAGAGCAAAATCAATTCGTTCGACCTTTCCAACATCCTTCTTCTTCTCCTCCTCCCATTGCTCAAATTTCTTTTTCATCAACAACCATTCTCTCGGCATCGGGTCTCTCATCTCCGGAGGGGGAGCAAGATTGGACCTCTCGGCCCTCACTTCGGGGGGAGTCACCGCCTACTCCTTCCCCGTCCCCGCGAGAATTGGTCCTTTCTCGATCTTATTGGAGATCTATGTCTGTTACTTCTTTGAGGCGACACTGCGCCTCTCGCCAGCGAGACGGCGACCGCGCCCGTGATCTCCATGTGGCGACCTGCGCCTTTCCTCTCACAGTGCGACCTATGCCCATTCCCGTCTCTATGTGATCCCGATCTCGCGTTCGCGCCGGGAGAGACATGCCTGTTTCGTTGGCCGTTAACCGAGTCCTCAAACCGATTGAGCCTCCCGCTCTCGTTCGCTGAGGCTAGCCCTTAAATCATTACTCGGCACATGAACAATGGTAGGAGCTCGCCGAACTATCCCGTCCTCGCCATTCTCGCCCCCACACCTTCATTTGGCCTAGCACTCCCGGCCTGTTGCCCATTAGAAACCCGAGCAGTGCCACTCTCTCGCAGCGTATGTCGGCCTGTTTCGCTCCTCCACGGCTATCAAGTCGCCCGGAATCCGGGCTCGCTTCCAACATCATTTCTTTCTTGCTCATGGGATTAGTGGAGGGACTCCGCCCGCTCCCACATTCGCCCGCCTGGGCCATACGTTTTGGGTGAGGTGGAGCTCCCTGTCCTTCCATAGGACGCTTTTCTCTCCTTGCATCCGGCAATCCTCGCCATCGCCCACGCCTGTTAGAGCGTGTCGCCCTAGCATGATGTCGTTGAGGAGGGGGAGGAGGAGGTAAATCTGCATTTCCAACGTTTGTATTGTTGTTGTTGTTCACTTCGTCATGCCCAAGTGAAGCCTCTGATACGTGTCCTTCCTCAAGTCACCATCGTTGCAGTTAAGAAAAGTTTCGAGGTCAAGTTTAAAAGCACCTTCCCGCAATGGAACCAAACTGATGCCGCAGAAATGTGCTTATCAATCTTCCTCCACGTGGCAGACTGATCACCGGCTTCTTGACCAAAACAGAACCCACGACTAGCCGGATGTGTCTCCGGCGAAGACGCTCGGGCGTGAGAGTAAGATAACAGTTGTATATGGCTCAAAATGTATTGAATAATGAACTCAGAATACAAAATGGCAGTTACCTTTCACCGTTTGGTAGTGATGAAGTATTTATAGGCAAGAGTGATGTATTTTTGGGGAGGCGATATGTCCTCCGAGATTATAGCGGCAGTTACTTGGACGTGGGAACATGTCTATAACGGTCCCTGATTTATAGGGATGTGGTTATGAGGATTGTTCAACCAAATAAGCCGGCAAGTGTTAAGTCGTCACTTGTTGATTTAGGTCGAGGTCGTCACTCGTGGAATGGTCGACCTGACTGTCGGGTAGAGCATGGTTCGTACCCGAGTTATAATATGGATTCTGAGGTCGGACTAAGTTAAGTCGGGGCCTGGTGAGCCAGACCATGGGCTTAGTCGACTGATCTTTGAAATGGGCTTTGGGCCTTGTTTTGACTGGGCTAGCCCTATTGAGAATGTGATAATCAAAGCTGGATGTAATTGGACTTTACTTGCTTGGCCCAACTCGGCACCTTTGGTATGTTCATATTGTTTTTCACTGTTCTTTTATAGATAACTTTAAATTTGTAACATCCTCTTGCAATGGCATTAACTAACGATCAAAATTAATTTGATAAATGTGAAATTCATCGGGGAAAATTTACTCTCAATCATAAATATTAAAATAAAAATATGGCTACCGATCTCGTCATTGAACCAATGTAGAAGTAGTATTGCCTCTCAAACAACAACAAAAACTAAAGTCTTAGTCTTAAAATGATTTGAGATCGGCTAACATGAATCGATATATGTAATCGTCAAAGAAAAGATGGAAGGAAAAAAAACTTAAAAGAAGAAATAGGTGGGAAGAAAACTTTGAAATAGAAAAAAAAATACAAAGTATAAAACAGATAGAAAAACATAATCAAAAAATTTGTAAAAGCCAAAAATAAAGAGTAACTCTCACGAAAAACACACTTTTTCTAATGATTTGGAAAAACGTGTTTTTAATCGGACGGTGACACTTTTGTAAATAAATGAAACTTCTTTAAAAAATGTAATGACTTTTTTGTGAATAATCGAAACTTCTCAACACCCTCTGAAACTCTTCAACACATGAACTGGATCTTTGTCACATCACATCTGGTAATCTCAAACACTATCACTGAACATCTTATAAAACTTCATTTATATAAACTTCAAAAAACCCCGTTTGAGGGTCTAAATGACGTCTTTTGGGGTTTCTAAACCCCTTATCATGGTGTAAATCCCAGCCTAGTAATTTTCTTCGCTAACAAACTTTCTGGATATCAGTGTCAAAGGTTCTGGATATCAAGAAACTTTTAGCGTTGATATCCTCAAGGTTTATTTGGTCATGGACACATTACGCACGAAGTTTCACTTATTTACAAACCTTCTAAAAATCAGTATCAAAGGTTCTTGATATCAATCTCAAAGGTTATGATATCCAGAAACATTTAACATTGATATATAGAAGATTTGTTTGTCATTACCTTGTTCAAGTATGTTTTTTTAATTCATATACAAAATGCTTTAATATTGATATCAAAAAACATTTAATGTTGATATTCATAAGGTTTACTGGTCATAGCTTTGCTCAAATATACTTGTTAATTTATATTCGAAATGCTTTAATATTGTTATTAATAATCTTTTGAGCTTGATATTCAGAAGTTTGTTGGTCATGAGCTTGTTCAAATATGTTTTTTAGATCATATCCAGAAAGCTTTAATATTGTTATCCAGAACTATTTAAGCTTGATATTCAGAAGATTTGTTGGTCATGGATCGAAACTTCTCAACACCCTCTGAAACTCTTCAACACATGAACTGGATCTTTGTCACATCACATCTGGTAATCTCAAACACTATCACTGAACATCTTATAAAACTTCATTTATATAAACTTCAAAAAACCCTGTTTGAGGGCCTAAATGACGTATTTTGGGGTTTCTAAACCCCTTATCATGGTGTAAAGCCCAGCCTAGTAATTTTCTTCGCCAACAAACTTTTTGGATATCAGTGTCAAAGGTTCTGAATATCAAGAAACTTTTAGCGTTGATATCCTCAAGGTTTATTTGGTCATGGACACATTACGCACGAAGTTTCACTTATTTACAAACCTTCTGAAAATCAGTATCAAAGGTTCTTGATATCAATCTCAAAGGTTATGATATCCAGAAACCTTTAACATTGATATATAGAAGATTTGTTTGTCATTACCTTGTTCAAGTATGTTTTTTAATTCATATACAAAATGCTTTAATATTGATATCAAAAAACCTTTAATGTTGATATTCATAAGGTTTACTGGTCATAGCTTTGCTCAAATATACTTGTTAATTTATATTCGAAATACTTTAATATTGTTATTAATAATCTTTTGAGCTTGATATTCAGAAGTTTGTTGGTCATGAGCTTGTTCAAATATGTTTTTTAGATCATATCCATAAAGCTTTAATATTGTTATCCAGAACTATTTAAGCTTGATATTTAGAAGATTTGTTGGTCATGGATCCAGCGTGCAGGAAGTTTTATTTATTTACAAAAATATCAATGCACACGAAGTTTCAATTATTTTTTAAAAAATGCTACTGCACATTTAAAAATACATTTTTTTTCTAAATTCTCATTAAACTAAATTTAAAAGAAAAGAAATAGGTGATGATAAAAAGAAGAAGAATTAAGAACATCAAATCCCATCCACATGGATCTTTGATTCTTTGTTATCCATCCCAAACAAACTTATTTCACTCTCAAGCACTTTTATCTATATTTCTTTGGTCTTCCTTATCTTACGCTATCTTATAGCTTTTCCATTATTCGAATTTACTCACTAGCGTATCACTTTATGTCAGTCGTATAATTTTTTTTAAAAATGAATTACTTGTTTTTAAATATATTGACTTGGTGTTTTAAAGCATAAACTCACTGTTTTAAGATCTAAACTCGCTATTTTATTTTCTAGCTTAAACTCACTGTTTTAACGTCTAAACTCACTATTTTATTTTCTAGATATTTTAAGGCCTAAACTCAATGTTTTAAGGTCTAAACTTGATATTTTTAAGAATAAAAGTGGACTTTTTATAACTTATGGAGAAACAGATTTTCCCTAAAACCACTGGCAAAGCTAGGTTATAGGCAAGGGGGTCCCCCTTCAACTTTGAAACTTGTCAAATTTTGCACCTTGAAATTTAAAAAAAAATGACATTTTACCTCTAAATTTAGCAATTTTATCAATTTCGACCCCCTTAATTTTCATTAAAATTGCAGTAAATAATTTTTTTGACCTCCTTCTAAGATAAATTTGGATGTCTTAATTATATTAATTATAGTATTTATTTTTAAAACAAACTTGACCCCTTTCCATAATTTTCTGGCTTCGTCACCTCCTAAAACTTACTCTTTTTTTAATTTTTCAGCAATAATATTTTTTCGATAATTATGGAGTATAAAGTGGATTGCTTTATCTTAGCCGCAATAATAACTTAGGTCCAATCAAAAATCGACGAGTGGAGTGTATTTTAAGAATCCAAAGACCCGCGTGTCTTTTAACGTCAGTTATTAACGAACCTACCCTTCCCAACAAATCCACCCTCTCCATCCTTCAAATCCAACGGCTGAGAATCATTTGCAGTTATGTAACAAAACATCCCCCAATAAAAATAAAACACGTGTCATACACGTCATCTCCTAAGTACCACCGATTTACCTGAAATTGCCGGTTACCTAAACCCCCGTATACAACAAATACCCTTCCTTCCTTCCATTTTCTCTCTCCCCTCCATTTTCTCTCTACCCTTAGTTTCTCTCTCTAAGAATCTCTTTAGGAGTCGTTTTCTAGGGTTTCTTGAATGCCTGATAACTGGGATTAAAGGCAAAAGAGCATTGTAATCATCATTGTCATTCAGTGAGCAATTTTATTACAATTTCTAGGAATTTCAAGTTTCATTGCCTGTATACTTGAAATAATTTATTTTTATGCAATTTATTTAACAGGGTCAAATTATTTATTGGGGATATTTTATTATTCTTGATTTTGCTTTCTTGAGTTGATTGTTTGGATCAAGGATTCATATATCTTCTGGGTTTTAGTTATGCTTGGATTCTTCATTGGTTATATTTGGGGAATTAAAAATTTGGGATCATTGAATGATCAAGGGTTTTGATTGTTTTTGGTGATTTTGAAGAGTTGGGTTTTGTGGGTTTTAGTGGAATTCCCCTAATTCAGTAGGTATTGTCTGTTCTTTCAGCTTGTAGGCTGGATTAGAGGAAGATTAAGGCTTACTGTATCCAGGGATTTTTTTCGATTTGGGGATTATTTTATTTCATTCATTTGTTTATTGATCAATAATTTATTGGAGGATTGGGTGTTGTTGTGTTCTTTATATATATATTTATATATATAGGAAAATTTGGCTCATCCTTCATTTTAAGGAACTTTTGAGGAAGTGGTGTATGCATTGGGAAAGATTATGTCTGCGGGTACTGAATTTTCGCGTTCATACTTATTGCTAGAAGGTAGTTATAATAAGGATGATGTGTCTATTACGGATGAAGAAATATCAGACAATTCCGATAACTTGAGGCCAGTGACTAATGGAAAGCCTCCACGGCACCTCTCAATAGTACGTCATAACATAAGTTCGACAACACTTGCATCAGCTGCAGATTCGGTAAGTGAAATTCTTTATAAGTGTTGCTTATAATTAGTATCGGGTTGATTGTGAAGGTATCAATTACTCCCCCGTTCTGAAATAAATGTTGCATTTGCTTTTCAACATTTTTAAGGTAGATGCTTTACTAGTTTGTACATTACTTGAACAATGATAAGATTGCACTAAATCTCTTTCCTTATTTATAAACGCGACACTTATTCTGGGACAAACCAAAAAGAAAAGTGAACATTTATTATGGGATGGAGGGAGTACCATTTTTGTGATTTAGATGTGTCAAGCATGTTACTTGTCACTCATTTTCAAAGGCTTTATAATCTACAACTAGTCAAAGCAGTTAATTTTGTGATTTAGCTCTTTAGGCCCTGCTATGCATTGATATAAGGTGACATTTTAACACCCCGAATGGGAGGTTGATGACATCAAGAAATTTTATACTCCCCCGTCCCAGAGAACTTTGTACTAAATTCCTTTTTGGTCATCCCATAGAACTTTGCACTGCCCAAATGACAAGTTTATAATAATTATTTACTCAATGAGACCCACTTGTCATACTCACATCCATTATCCACTTACTATTCCCTACCCCACTTTCTCTCTGCTACCCCACTTTCTCTCTGCTACCCCACTTTTCAAACTCACAACCCCTTACTTTTTCTTAATTTCCGTGTTCCAAATTTTGGTGTAAAGTTATCCGGGATGGAGGGAGTATATATTAGTGGTTACTACTCTATAGAAGCGTAAAGTTCCCGTATCTTTATTAGACTTGATACCACCATTGTTACATTTCCCTAAACCAGCCTCTAACCAATCCATCTTAAACTCTGCTAGGACTTTGATCTTGGGGGTTTTGGCCTGAAGTTGCCTTCAGATGGAAAATCGGATTTTTTGCCGGTCATTCGATCGGGAAGCTGTGCAGAGAAAGGGCCCAAGCAGTACATGGAGGATGAACACATATGTATTGACAACCTTCTTGAGCATTTAGGCCCAACTGATGGTTTCCCTTCCTCCGGAGCTTTCTATGGGGTACGTAACTGTTTTGTTTCTTGTTCTAGCTTTCTACTGTGCTGTTACTTTAATGCCTCCCATGTTAGTTTGATCTAACTGGAAATATAAAAGATATCTCTTAGCCCTCGCTAAGTGCTTTAATTCTTCATGTGACCTATGCAATCTTTACTTGAAAGCTGAGATTCTGTTGCATTCTAAGTTATGATTTATTTTATGGATATGGTAAATTGAGGAAGCATTTGGCGTTCCTGCTTATCGATCTCATTTTCTTTGTTGCAAGGAATGTGAATGAGTATCCTAGACTTTGTTAAATTCACCTCCCCAGTTTTTCCTGTAATATCTTTTACATTGAGATTATTACTATGCATAAAATATAGAAAATTCTCAAGCTTCGCATCTTTATAAAGATGCGCCCAGCATTCCATCTTTCATAGAGATAGCATATTGTATTTTGTACCATTTCTGCGAGGAAACTGCTCTCATTCTTCACATTGTGTCATTGCATGTGCACATCAGAAGTTAGTTGGCAAGGGACACTCAGTTTTCGAATGAAAGGAGTCGTTTTTAAGACCTAGAGTTTATATTTACTGGCAATAGCTTAAAAAATAACCATTTACCTGACAGTGTCATCCCTTTATGAACAAGCCACAGCTCATTAGTATGTTGAGTTCAATGATTTACGTTAGATGGAAAAAGCAATTTGAGTTATATGATTCCATTTAGTTTTTTTTTTATTTCCCAGTTATTACAAGCCTTGGACCTCACGAATCCTTACTTTATGATCTGAATAAACTTTTCTGCATTCAGGATTGTGATTTCTTATGTTTACGTTTTGGCTCCCACAAGGGAAGCACGACCATTGCAAACCACCTGATAGGCTAAAACACAGCTACACAACTTTCATCACTATCCAACCTACTTAGGCAAAGACTTGGCAAAAACTCCAGATAGTGCTCCTCAAATGTGTTACTTTAAAGGGAGAAGGAAGCATAATACCCTCTCTGCCCTCCCCCCCCCCCCACGTAAAAAAGTCAAGCTTTATAAGAGTGTACTTTCTTTAAATTGCACTAAAATTATAGTTTTTCTTAGACATTAGATATGAGACTATTTTTTCAAGAAAAACCGAAAAGGAAATAGACTTCTTTTTGGGGGTTTGGGGGGACAGGAGTGGACTGAAATGATATTTTGTTTTTATTGAATTCAACTTGATTCTACATTTATTTACATAACTTCCTAGCCCCTGCCTCTAGCTGGTTCGAAATGTGCAGAGGTGTGCTCTAAACATGGATTCTTGCCTTTAGTATTTTGATAACTCAGCATTGGTTATGTGTTCGACCATGACTTGCACATAGAGTTAGAGGTCTGACACTACCCTCTACCACGAGATAAGGTTAAAGGTACTGCAGCCTGGTGTAAAGGGCCCACAGTCCTCCTGTGATTGTTTTTGAGGATGATGCATTGTGAAACAATCGGAAAAGAGTGCATTGACCATTACTTGTACTGTTGCACACTGCATTAGCAGTATGCACCCAAGTGCTACTTTTTGAGCTCATGATTTTGTGAATTTAGGAGCTTAGCCATGTTTACTATGCCATTGAATCAACTGCAATATTTGTCTACAGGTATTTGATGGCCATGGTGGCACTGATGCAGCATCATATATTAGAAATAATATTTTGAAGTTTATAGTTGAGGACTCCCATTTCCCCCATTGTTTAGAAAAGGCAATCGGAAATGCATTTCTAAAAGCTGATCTCACGTTTGCCGATGATACTTCTCTTGACATCTCGTCTGGAACCACAGCCCTTACTGCCCTTGTATTTGGAAGGTAGGCAAGCTAAGCAGTCAGTGTTTTTTATGCACCCAACATATCACATCAGAATTATGAATCCTTAAAGAAGTGTCTTTAGGAATACATGTATAAGGATCTTTACTGGTACAAGCATTTCAAGATTCTACATGAGTGTGGCACTTGCACCAGTGGCAGGTCCATGACGTTTTTTAAGTGGGTGCACAAATAACATCAAGTATAATGCTTTAAAATGTAAATTGTGAAAAAAAATGCTTGTTATGGGATTTGAACCCACAAAATAATAAGGCTAAAAAACAAAGCAATTTACCCTAAACTAGACAAAGTATTTAATTAAATGGGTGTACTTGCACCCATATCACTTGCTTTAGATCCACCACTGGCACATGCATTCCCTGTTTCTCTTTGGCTTACATAATTTATATGTTTCCACAGAATGATGTTAATTGCAAATGTTGGGGATTGTCGAGCTGTGCTGGGAAAACGGGGTAGAGCAGTAGAGCTATCCAAAGACCACAAGCCCAATTGCACATCTGAAAAGCTAAGAATAGAACAACTTGGTGGGGCCATTTACGATGGATACTTGAATGGCCAGTTATCAGTGGCACGTGCCCTAGGAGATTGGCACATGAAAGGCCCTAAAGGCTCTACCTGCCCCTTGAGTGCTGAGCCAGAGTTGCAGGAAACTCTATTGACCGAGGATGATGAGTTCTTGATTATGGGTTGTGATGGTCTATGGGATGTAATGAGTAGCCAGTGTGCTGTGACAATAACAAGGAGAGAACTTATGCTGCACAATGATCCTGAGAGATGTTCAAGAGAATTGGTTAGGGAAGCACTCAAGCGTAATACATGTGATAATTTGACTGTTATCGTGATTTGTTTTTCTCCGGATCCTCCTCCAAGAATAGAGATACCTCAAAACCGAGTCAGAAGAAGTATATCAGCTGATGGGCTAAATTTTCTTAAAGGTGTATTGGACAGTAATTCATGAAAAGATGCGAGTAAGAGAAAAGTTCGTGAAATTATGGAAGCTATGGTGGTTGGTTCGTTTTTTATCGCGGTTTCAACATCTTGTTTGACAAATTTCCAGTTCTCAGTTATTTATATTTCTAGAATCCTTGTAAAGTAGTTATGTTGTATCAATCCATAGAAACTTACCTTTTAACATCTCCCATGTACAATACCCCTCCGTCCCATAATAACATACCCATTTTGCCATTTAGGGCGTCTCATAATAACATACCCCTTTCCTAAAATGGCAAATAATTTTTACTATTTCCTCCCCTCATTCTCTCTCATATTTTACTTTTATACTCACAACACCAATCAACTTTATTATTCATTCCACTCATTCTCTCTCCTATTTTACTTTTATACTCCCAACACTTTCTTCATTACCCACTTTCCTTAATTCCCGCGCCCAACAGTAAATGGGTATGTTACTTTGGGACGGAGGGAGTACACAAATTTCCCTATAAAACATTACCCTTATTCACTGTTCCTGATCAACTCCTCCCTCATATGATAAACATATAATGTGCTCCAGATCTTCACCTAGTGATGGATACTGAAGTTTCAACATTTCTCGTTAATTCCAAGATTTCTCGTTAAAACTAAAAACTTCCACTTTCAACCAGGACTAGAGTAAAGAGAAGGAAGGTAATGGGTAAATCCGAGGATGAAACAAAAATCCCTTAAGGACCTCTCAAATTTTCAATCGGCCAGTTACAAAAGTTACAAAGATAACGTACACGATTCTAGAAACTGCACAATTGTCTGGAAATGGTACACGGCACTACATCAACGCAGAAGCTAATAAATCACATGGAAGACGTGAGGGGAAAAAGGGAGATAATAAGAGGTTTGGTTAAGTATGCATTTAGTGTTGACTGCATCTTGGCAGGCAGCTGATAGAGGTATGAGCTTTATTTTGAAGCACTTGAAGGCTTACATTTGAGTCTCCCAGACACTCCAGATAAATTATACTCCGTATGAATGGCCTAAAGTTCATCATCATCGTCATCATCACTGTCCACGCCTGCCTGAGGGTAGCCGCTGCATGCAAATTAAATACATCAGTCCAACAATACTCATTATAATTAGTTTGCTAAAATCTGTTCTGATTTTAGTTAAATGTACATTCTAGACTCAGGATTCTAACCGAGAGACGATCTTCCACAACGTCTTTAGAAGCTAGATTTCTACGACTTGAAACTAGGGCTTACAATGGCTGCACTTTCAAAATCTTTAGGCTAGCGGGGGGGGGGGTTAGATCGCGATCATGACAAGACTCGAGGAAGAAGCCGGTATTTACTTAAATATCAATTAAGTACTCCAAGGAGTCCAAAATGATTGACCATTTTCGGCTTTAAAGAGACATTTCAACAAAGTTGACAACTAAGCAATTTTAGTAGCAAATAAACACAAGTGTCCTTACAATCTCCTTATAGGCTTATAACATTGTATGAATGATTTGGAAAAAAAAATAAAAAATCATCGGCTACATGCAGAAAAGCCCCTATATTTTGGTTGACATGAGTATGAGCCCGTATATAGTTGTTAAAGGCGAAAGGCGAGTGGCGGGCGATACACACTTGGAAAAGGCGAAAGGCGAGGCGATAGAAAAGCGGCAAAAAGGCGAGCAAGGCGAAAAAATAAAAAAAAATAGTAAATATTTGAAAAATATATAAATATACCTGTAACATATGAACAAAAATTCAAACATATTAAGGACTTACATAAAACATTTAATAAATTTAAAAAATAACAAAAGTATTTTCTTGTTTTATGAAAAAATAAATTTAAACATCGACTTAAAAATAGAAAAAACCAATAATTAAACAAAGGAAAAATAAAAAATAACTTAAAAACCATGAAAGGAAGACACGTTGTTGTTGAAAAAAGAGAAGAAAACAAAAGTAATAAATAGTATAAAATAAAAGAGACTCAGACACACGGTGTTGTTGAAAAAAAACAAGAAAACAAACGTAATAAATAAAAGAGACAGACGCTGGTTTACAAATCGACGTTTAAGAGAGAGTAATAAAAAAAAAAAAAAAAAAAAAAAAAAAAAAAAACGAGACGCAGAGAGTCGACGCTAACCTGAGAAGCGCCGTGATTTGCGAAGGGCCTTCGTCGTCGTCGTCAATGGACGTCAATGGTGAGTCGATCAATTGCTTGGTTTAAGTCTATGAAATTGATTTCATAAACGATTTTATAATCGATTTCATAATCGATTTCCTAATTGATTTCGGAATTCCTAATCAATTTCATAATCGAACTCGGAATTCCAAAAATTGACGATGTTTCCATAAAATTGAAAACCCTAGAATCCCAATTTGACAGTTCTCGATTCCTACTTTGACTCGGAATTTTCTTATGTTTGTCGCTTTTTCAAAAACGACCGCCACAATCCGCAGAGGCGGTGAAACCTCCCAGGCGCGATTATGGCGAGAGGCGGGCGAGAGGCGAGCGCCTTTCGCAATATGATACTATATTAAGCATATAACCCTTTCAAGTTTAATGACGTGTTCCAACTGTTACTTTTTTCTGTCAATGTTGAAGGTCATTCACACTCAAAATGGTTGAATAAAAGTCCAAAAGTCAAAATGGAAATGATCTCCCTGCTGTCTGGTTAATATGCGGGACCGTCAACTTCGCCGGAAAAAGTATCGGTTTCAACCCCGTTAACTATTAGGGGTTTATAAGCTTAATACTGAACCAGAAGGGGCTTATCTGTGTACATCCACCAAACCACAAGGGGGTTTTCTGCATTTACCCATTCTTTGAAGGTGATTATAGTAACTTCACAAAAATGGGACAATCATTATGGGACAACTTTTTCAAAAATAGATGGTCATTTTGGGACATATGGAACATGGAGTAAAACATATGGAGTTTAAACCTAACAAAAAATAGCTGCTATGTACTCCCTCAATATCTAAATCTAAATGAATGTCGAAAAAAGTTTCATCAAGAGTAAATTTGAAACTTTTTTTCGACATTCATTTAGATATTGAGGGAGATTAAGAGTAAATTTGAAAAAAAATTGACATTTATTTAGGGACGGAGGGAGTACATTTCACTGCTAAACCTACTTGGAATGAAAGTATTGAATTAATATCAAATCTGATCTGAATCTGTAACAAACTTGGGCTTAAGAATTCCAGCTAATCATATTTGTATTGGAGACCGTAAGACCCAAGTCCGAACCATTGACAAGAGCAGTAGGGAAACAGCTGAATCAAATATATAGTCAAACCAAAGATTTTGAATCAATTTTACCTTGTTTGGCTACAATGTCTACTAAGGTCTTGACATAAAACCTTGCTTACGCCTCCTGCTTTAACAGATCCTTTCTTTATCAATTCTGCCAGCTGAATTGATAGATACCACGTTGGTCAATAACTACTACCACCGTTGTCCCAAAATGAATAAATTTTTTTGGTCATTCATTTTGGGACGGAGGGAGTAATATTAAAATAAAGTTAAATTCACATTTTTAATGAGGTCAGAAAACAATGACTCACATCATCTTCAGTTTCCTCGAGTAACCTGAAATTAGTGTTTTTATAATTAAATATATCAGATTAGTGACATGCTCAAATGTGAAGTAAAGTAGCAACATGATTCTTTTTTCAAATACAAGTACGGGTTCAAAGGTGACGAGTAATTTGCTTTGCGTCTCACCTTCCACAATAAGATGATATGTCCTTTGAGTACGCTCGAGCTTCTTGTTTATCTATCAAAAATTTGAGAAAACAACTAGTCAAGAACATTTCTAAACTACACATGCCTAATGGATTATAGTATAGGAAATAAAATAACGGTTTAAACTCTGCCTTTTCAGGTATAGTATTGTGAAAATTTTATGAAACCTAATTGTTTAGAGTCATCAAGCACTGGAAACTCAAAGTTACTGATCAAGGGCATTTCTAAATTCTTCTAGGAGTAAAAAGGGAAAAACAGCTCATTAAGGCATTCTACGTTAAGAAATATATTTGTCAATGAATAAAGATAAATATAAAGTTAAGCAATGAATTACTTTCATTATTAGATCCGCTTTAAGGTAAAAAGAGCCAAGGGTAGATGGAAAAGTGTAAATATATATGCAAATTAATTTTGCTAGTTGAGTATATTGATAATAACCAGTTTTCCTAAATCATTTTTTCCTACCTAGTAGGTTGAATTCTTTATTTGTGTCTTTGTGACGAATCTATCTTATATTTTTACATCTATCCCGTGATGAGTGATCCAATCCTTCCCCTTGTTTTCTAAAATCATAATTTTTGACAATCCATATATTTCTCTAGCTGGCAATTTTTCTTCCCAGTTTATTTGTATTATAGGTTGGACTTCCATTATTCATGAGATGGTAGCTAGTTTGCCAGTACGAATAACCCCTTAGGGCAGTTCTGACCAGTCTGGCAGTATAAGTGTGCAGAGTATCCTAAATTGTACTCCATCTATCCCAAAATGAATGTCCAAAAAATTTCAAATTTGCTCTTGGGACGGAGGGAATAGTAATCCACTAATCCCAGTAGATGGTGCTGTCTTTTCTGGTGTAATTTGTTTTACTTGCATTGAACTTTCTCCTCCTTTCGTACTTCTAAGTTCTAACTAGTTTAGGATATTTAAGGCTAATTGATTGTGGATTACTCTAGTTGCAATCAGTACTAGCTAAGCTTTGAGACTTTTGATGTGCATAATGTAATCAGTAAGTGTTGGGCTTCTCAAAAGCTCACAATTTAAGTTTCCTTTTTCCAGAAGATTAATTTCAAACATGAAAATGGCATTTTTGCTCAGCTCAAGTATAAAACAAGATTACTGAAGGAGGTTATCACTAGAGAACATACTAAAAGGCAGGTTATCCCAGTCGTCCACCTTCATCCATACTTGTGCCTCTGTATTACCCTGCATAGGGATAGCAAAAGTTAACCAACAACATTACCCCAGTGCCGCAAAGGCTCCCACCTAAGATGGGGTAAGGGAGGATCAGATGTACACAGCCTTGCCCTTGTATTAAAGCACATTAAAGCACAGAGAGGATGTTTCCGGATGACCCATGATGAAAATTGCGTCAAAAATTGCATGGACTGACTTTTACTTCATAACAAAGAAGCGCAGACAATTTAGTGAGTCATTTTGCTTTATTCCATCATATTCCCAAGCCAAAAAATAGTGAATCTTTGGCTCCATCGAAAATGATGGAAAGATAGCAAAAGTTTACCAATTAAGGATATTCTATAGATATACATATATATACACATGAGTCAACTACTCCCTGGCCTACGTTTCCAAATAAGTCCAGTTTCACTGGACACACAGATTAAGAAGAGTCATCTGACTACTGCTTTTTTATTGTATCAATAGAGCTAGCTCAAAAGTTGAACAAGATGATTTGTATTGATGTGAGAAGCTAACCTCGGTTGTGAAATTGGATCAAATCATAGGGTAAAATTGTAAAGAAAACATAAGATGTGGTTTATTTTTAGAAAGCAGACACCTTTTCATGAACATCCCGAAAATGAAATTGACAAGAAATATAAACCCGGGAGGCAAGCCAGCTCAGCCGCTACAACTTTTAGTATCCTCTTCTCAAAAATTCTTGAATATACACGAGATAACTATTTATAAAGTATTTAATATAATATCACCTGGAGATAAATTCCTCAAACGGAGGATGCTTTCACATGACATTAAAAACCAATGAAAAACAATTAAAGCTGGGAAAATAAGCCAATTCAAAGAAAGATACCTTATTAAGAGTATAATCTTGCATCTTGTCACAAAGGCCATCCAAGAGTTCGACAACTCTCAGCTCACTTACTCTGCGAAGATAAAATTCACAGCACATCAGCATGCAATCATCAACCGCCCTTACCCACTCGATGGAAACAAACATAAGATCATTAGTAGGTATAACCTACTGCTTGGAGCCAAAATTCCTTTCAGGAAGTAAATATGAGTTAAGCAAAGACTTTTATGTACTTCAAGCTTTAAAATTGTGGATTAACTTGCTCCTCAATCTATCACCCTAAAAACATCATACACCCTCCGTCCCAAACAAAGAGTCCTACTTTCCTTTTGGTATGTCCCATACTATGAGTCCTACTTTGTTTTTTTCTTTCCAAAATGGCAAATAATGAATAGTGTTTAATCACTTCTTAATGTTTTCTTAATAAGCGTGCAAACTGTTGTTAGGACTCTTAGTCTGGGACGGAGGGAGTATATGTTTTTACTTTTCACACTTCTGTTGCATGAAATATCAAACATGGAGGCTTCTTCTATCAGGAAAGACAAGCTAATCAGAGATGCAATGTTTTAGCTAAAAGACCTTTTAATGTTAAAAATGATACTCCCTCCGTCCCAGTGATAAGTCCCATTTTGCTATTTTGGTTGTCCCATTGGAAAACCCACTTTCATAAAAAGAAATTTTATAATACTTCTTCATTAATGAGACTCACTTGTCATAATCACAATAACTATCCATTTACTATTCCCTACACCTATTTTTTTTAATTCCCGTTCCTAAAAAGAAATGGGAACTTATCAATAGGATGGAGGGAGCATTAAAGAGGGTCTGGTTACAGCCACATGGATTTTAGTAATATAACTTTCAAGGCTAAAGTCCTATAAGGGAAAGGCATATATAATGCTCCACAGAACTCCCCCAAACACTATTGTTTCTCAGAATAAGGCACATAGCTAAAAAAAATCTTGCAACTCATCTAATAAAAGTACATGATCAGCATAAATGGCATCAAAGATGTTCCACCAAAAATTTCCATCCAATGCTTGAGCAAGACAAAAAAGTTTAGTCTTTTCTCCTAAGATCCAATGCACCCAAGATTTTAACCAAAGAATAAGCTACTTGCCTAACCTCCCTCATATTCCCAGGGGGTTCGGCCAAATGTATAAAAGAAAAACTCTGATCCATAAGAAATGTCTAATGTAAATCCCATAAACATTACACTGTTGCCATTGATGCCATCTTCCCTTCAACCCCCTTACGTTTTTCTGTCACCCATTCATCGTTCTTTTTACACGAATTTGCTTTATGCATGAATCATAAACAGTTATTGGCTCTTAAGAGCCATCACCCATTTAGTCCAGTCAAAGTATTGTGTACAAATAATTGATCAGACATCCTTAACATATAGTCTCTTCCACAAACTAATGCTTGTGTTCAAATAATTGATCAGAGAGCCTTAACATATAGTCTCTGAATTTATACCTGTAATCTATCACTTTTCCTTTACGCTGGCCTTTAGAATCCAAGCGGTGTCTCATATCCAAATGATTTCGTGGTCTTTCCTGAACAGAAACAAAAAGAAAATAAATTGTTTGCAGAAAGTTCACATGGAATTTTACTGAGGGAACACGAGAAAGCAATTGATTAAATGCCATGGAAACCCCTTTTCTTCAGAAGGATCAAAATCAAAATGGAGTAACATATCCATCCCGAACAAGATCAGACAAGGAGATCACTTGAAAGGACCCTAAAGCTTTATCCATGTAATATTTGAAGGCCACATATCTGATTTTTTTAAAAAAAAAAATTGGGTTTTTTATTAATAAATGTCTTAAGCTACAACAAGATTGACACTTGAAGTGTCTTGGATGATACTCCTAGTTTATTAGAAACAAACCAGGAATACGATTTGCCCTTATGGGCTTGTGGGTTTCGAACCTAGTACTTCCCCTATAAGGAAGCCCTTATCGGGACTCCGGATACCGCTTGACCAGAAGGCTTAAGTTCCATAAACCCTAGTCCACACTCATCACAGACCAAGAACAAGCAATAACACAGCTGCCAAGCCACAAAGAATGGTAAGGAGGTTCAAGAGGACTCACAGAGCCTTATGCACATAGCACAAATATTTCGGGCTAAAGCTTCTAGTCTCCAGGATAAGTTATCAGAAAAATAAACTCAAATTCTCTAGGAACCTTCACTCTATTGAAACTAAGATAAAGAAATAGGCAAGAAGATGAGGGACAATTGAATAGTATGAAGACCGAAATGGATACAGAAAAGACCCACTAAGATTCTTACTATAACAAAGAGACTCAGTCTCTAGACGGAACCACCATAACCATGCATCCACTGATTGAAGTTCCTGAACACCAAGCTACCAGATCCAAACCACCTTCATCAATAGGCTAGCACAAAGTCTCCAAGATGGTCTCTCCTACTATCATAAAACCAAAGGAAATGAAATCGCAATTGATCTTGTCCTAAAATTTAACCTCCAAAATATTGGTCTAATATCACAATGGAATTAGGGAGAAAAACCAACTCATTGTCACAAAATTAAGCATCAGATTTCTTGAATGCTAAAACTGACATCCATCATTGAAACCAAAACAACAATAGCTAGCAATGATAGAGCATGATTTAGAGTAGAAATTTGGCAATGACAAACTTCAGCATGTACATATTTTACTGCATGAGTGTGTTTAAATCTCTATAATCGAGCAGAAAGTATCATTATGTAAAATTTTGTACTCTAATAGAAAATGGCCAAGTAATAGGTGGATCCAGGGGAAACCATCAATAAAGTAGACAGTTCATAAAAGGCTTACATTAAGTAGTCCATGCTCCAGCTCCTCCTACAAAATATAGAATCCAAAATTAATATCAATGTGCTTAACCACATAATCCTGGATCTCAAAAAAAGAATGATAGGGAAATGAAAATGAAAAGAGAAGTGAGAATTTAGAAAATGGTAACATAATGAGATTAAGCAATGGTTTTATCACACTTGAATTTATTAACATGCTGAGAGTTGAGTTTGGCAGTAGCATTAAGGAGTATATGATTGCATGTTGAGCGATGCTATTTTTTATTTTATTTTCTGTCTGATCGTTTATATCCAGTCACCACATTGGATGCCCACTAATATTTATGCCGAAAAAGCACTCCCTACCAAGTTTTTAATGCAGCTGCATTCCGCGGACTCAAACCCGAACCCTTTGGTTAAGCTAGAATAACCCCTTACCATGCAAATCCAGCACACAATTGGTGGTGGAAACTTCTTGAACCCCGGGAGAATGATACATGGACATAAAATATGTCGGGTATATTCATAGTAACTCCAATAAGGATGGAGAATAGTTAATGAGCTATTCTTATTTGGTGTGCATCATGAATCAAACGAAGCGTTTTCAGGAATGAAAGGAGCAACCTTTATTACAATTCAAAGAGAATGTTAAGGACTGAATCATTCCATATGTAAAAGATTGAATTTTCCAAATACCTACTCATTTTAGGGACATAGGTTATTACACAAATTGCAGTTTGGGATCTAATTCAAAATTTAATAGAAAAAAACACCTAATATTTACTTCATAACTGAGTTTACTGAAGGAATCAAACTACATTCAAAACAATTAGCGACAAAAATAAATCAAATTAAAAAAGGGGAAGATAACTCACAGCGACGGCATTGCAAGCAGCGCATTTGTCATCAATACAATTAACAGTAGATATCAAAAAGGCCAATCCGGCGACCACTAAGATCATCGACGACGACGACGCCATGGCGATCGGACTGTTTTCTCGCTCTTTCTCAGTTCGTTCAAATCAAAATAGCTCCGGTCGGGGAAATTATGTAGTAGGACGACTTATGAAATGATTACGTGGAAGTGTGATTTCTCACCAATAAGAATGCGACATGTTGGCAAGTTGTTAGCCACATTGGATTTTCTTCTTTTGACCGAGTGCATTTAATTTAGAGAATTTCTCATTTGTAGTTTGGTTTAAATTGGTAAATTCTATATACAAGACACCTTACATACAAGACATCAATAATGCCCAAATTACCCTTCGCGTGTCGTGTGCGAAAGGACGACAGGAACCCTTTATTTCGTGTACTTTTACACGACATAAACTAATTGTGTAAAATATTAGGTCGTATGAAATTATACGAAATTTAAATTTACTCTGTCATTAATGTCGTACACAACCACACGATATGATGTCCTAATATCGTGTATATCCATACGACATATCAAAATGAAGGTGTTCTTCGATGATTTGCAACACGATGTTAATGATACGCATATGCTATGTTATATTATTGAATTGTGTTGTTAATTGAGCAAAATTTATACACTTATACATGACAAGGAACAAACGTCATATTGGATCATACAATATCATATAACCTATCATATTTAAGTGATACCACTTTATTTATAATCACCTAACAAATGATTATAAATAAAGTCATAGAGATGAAAAACCCTTTAAATGTCATTTAGAATGGAGAAAAAAATAAACGAGGTAGCCGTATACCATTTTTCACAAGATCGGGACACATAAAACCCTAAAAAACCCTAAATAATGGCACATATTTGTAACTCAATTTCCATTTGGATTTGGAGGAAACTCATGTAGATGAAAAACACTTTAAATGTCATCTAGAATCTAGAAAAAAATTTAAAAAAAATAAACGAGGTTAATGATAAGTTGTACATTAGAGGAATACCAACTACTCAAGATCATATATTTGAAATTATCATATTTGTTAATCAAGATTATATGTTTCTTGTTATAATAAGTTGAAAAACAAACAATGATTACATATAAGATTGAACCAACATCATACAATATCATATAACCTACCACATTTATTTATAATTAATTTTTATTTTATTATATGATGTGTCGTGTTTAAATACACGACATTTACTAATACATTTCGTATGAACAATACACGAAATGAATCAGGGTGTATCTCGTGTATTGTTCATACGAGATAATTAACAGAAACAAAGACTATATCGTGTGTGTATACACGATATGTACCATAGTATCTCGTGTATAAAGACACGAGAAACCTCACCACATATCGTGTATTAGAGCACGAAATGCAAACTGATGAATCAATTTACATTTCGTGTCCTAATATACGAAATGTGGAAAGTATCTCGTGTACTATAACACGAAATGGTCACCGACATTTCGTGTATTGGCACACGAAATGTAAATTGATGAATCAGTTTACATTTCGTGTGCCATTACACAAAATGTTGGTGACCATTCGTATGTGTTCATACGAAACACACGCCGACAATTTCAAATTTTAGGCACACGAATTCGTATCCGATTCAAACAAAAAATCCAAATTTATGTTACGAAATCGCAATTAGAACCATTTAGGATAGGTTTAAACAACATTAAGCATTATATAATCCATTTTAGGCATAAAATTAATGTTGGGTTTTCAAATTGAAATTTTAGGTTAAAAAGAATTACTTTTGGAGCGGCGGAAGAAGAGACGGACTTTCCACCGGTTTTAGGGAGGTTTGTCTTCATTTTTTTCGTCGGTCGGTGGTGGTCGGCGGCGTTCGTCGAGTGAGAGAGAGAAGAGAGAGCCCGTTGGTTTCTTAGGTTTTGAGAGAAAGAGAGAGAGAGAGAGAACAGAACAGACGTTTGAAATGGGGAGGGAAGGGATTTTTTTTTTTTTAAGTATATATATGAGGATATTTTGGTCATTTACACGTGCCTTGTAAATTCCATGCCTTGTATATAGTATTACCCGTTTAAATTTTAGAGTCACTTTAATATACTCCCTCCGACCTACTAAAACTGATATCAAATTTCTGGACACGCAAATTAAGAAAAAGTAAGAGAGAGAAAAAGTGAAAAAAAAATATTGTGAGTATGAAGAATTAAATAGGAGAGAGAATGAGTAGGAGGAATAATTAGGAGAGAGAATGTTGTGAGTGTAAAAGTGAAATAGGAGAGAGAATGAGTGAGATAAATAATAAAGATTTCCTTTCATTTTGGGAAGTATCAGTTTGACTGAAACAAATCAAAAAGGAAATAAGTATCAGTTTGAATGGGACGGAGGGAGTATGTGTGTGTGCCCAATATATTAATTTGATCAAACTTAACTTGCTCAATATACTCCCTTCGTCCCACGTGAATGCAAATTTATTTCCATTTTGGTCTGTTCCACGTGAATGCAAACTACCCAAAATGGAAACAAATTTATTATTTTATATTCACCCTATCCCACCCACTCATTCTCTCTCTTCATTTTCCACCATACAATTTATTCAATCAACCTAGGCATGGGCATCCGGTTCCCGGTTCCGGTTCCGGTTCCGAACCGCCGGTTCCGAACCGCCGGTTCCGGTTCCGGGGAAGGGTGGAACCGAGACGGAACCGCCTAAATCCGGTTCCCGGTTCCGGTTCCTTGATGCCGGTTCCGGTTCCGGTTCCACGGTTTCCCGGTTCCTTTTTTGGCTTTTTTTTTTTTTTTTGAAAACTGTCCAGGTGGGCGACCGCCCAAGAGAGGTGGGCGACCGTCCATATCCAAATTCAAGCAATAAAATGTTCTGTTGACGTGTCCAGGCAATTTGTGATTAGTAGACATTCGTGTAGTGTATATAGTTAAACCACCATGCATTCTGTGATAATAAAAAGTAAACATTCATAAACTTATGTGTCAAATATACCACATATATAAAAATGGAACAACCAATGGATTCAACAAAGATGGCATGCAAACCTCATAAGTCCTGCCAAATGACCTGCCACGTACATGACATAAGGATCACTAATATTAAACTCAAAGTACCATATCCAATTACACTGCAAAGAAGTTTAAATATGAAAAAAAACTAAACATCTGCAAGCAAATTAGTAAGCAAGGAGCTGTAAGGCCCGTATCAACTGAAATTTTCTCAAAACCAAAGACAAGATATTAAGCATTTTGATGAATTTAAGTAGATAATTCACTAGAATACTAAATGGTGGAGAAATATTTGTACTTTTTCTCAAATATTTTTTTATTTTTTTTTAATTACTGAAAAAGGTGTAAAAAGTAAAAAAAAAAGGGCAAATTTGACTGAAAAAGCTGAAAAAAGGTGCAAGAACCGCCGGTTCTCCGGTTCCGAACCGCCGGTTCCCCGGTTTCGGTTTCCCGGTTCCGGTTCCGGTTCCAAAATCGCCGGTTCACGGTTTTTTAAAATGAGGAACCGGGATTGAACCGTGAACCGGCCGGTTTCGGTTCTCACCGGTTCCGGTTCTCGCCGGTTCCGGTTCTTTCGGTTCCGGTTCCGGTTCGGTTCTCCGGTTCCGCCCGGTTCCGGTTCCGGTTTGCCCATGTCTAAATCAACCTACTATTAACTCCACTCATTCTCTCTCTTCATTTTCTACCACACATTTTCATTATCTTAATAATATTTCTTAATTATAGTGCCCGAAAAAATGGTTCACAATAACGTGAGACGGAAAGAATATATATTAATATAGGTCAAGGAAGTTGGTTGCATGATGACAGGAGAGCCTGTTGTGAATATGGCCCTCCACACCCAAGCAAACCTACAAGAATAATTAGTGCACACAAACCAAGCACAAGAAATCAACGAAACAGAAAAGAACACAAGAAATTGTTAACCCAGTTCACCAAATTGATTGGCTACGTCTGGGGGCACTACCAAGCCAGGATCTTGCACTATGTATGTAAAATATGTTGTTACAATGAATAAAGGGGCGGAACATTGCTTTATATATGCCCAAGAAAGTATAAAACCAAACCCTAGCTTAAGCCCAGAAAACGCATTAAGCCCACGAACAAATTTCCTTGGCCGGCCTTGAGGCGCCCGCCTCAAGGTGCTCAAGCGGCCGCCTGGAAATTGCTCCAAAACCATGCCTTCCTTCGGAGCTCGAGGCGCCCGCCCCAAGCATGGCCATGCGCCCGCCTCAAGCAAGTGATGCCAACGCCAAGATTACGTTACGCGAGGCGCCCGCCCCATCCAGGTGATGCACCCGCCTCATACTGCTCCTAGAAACGACGAAGGTTGGTCCCTATCTCAACAATCTCCCACCTAGAGATCAACCGCATATACAAGCCCCGTATCCGTTCTTCAACTCATCCTTGGTGTCCTCCTAGTGCTCACCTCGATCATGGTAGTGCCATCCTCCTCTCTCATTCTTCAAGCCCAATTGAAGCTTTGCACAGCTTCAACTTCTCAAGGTTCACAACCTTTGTCAACATGTCAGCTGGGTTCTCCGATCCCAATATCTTCTCAAGCCACAAAGTCTTCTCCTCCAAGAGATGTCTGATATAGTGAAACCTCAGTTCAATATGCTTCGTCCTCGAATGAAACGCCGGATTCTTTGCCAAGTGAATTGCACTCTGACTGTCACTGTAGAGAATATTACCACTTCGCGTCTTCCCAAGTTCACCCAAGAAGTTCTCGGCCCAGCCAAACCATCTCTTTACTTGCTTCCGTCACTGCCACATATTCTGCTTCTGCAGTCGACTGAGCCACGATCTTTTGTAACTTAGAAGCCCAAGAAATAGCTGTACCACCCAATGTAAACACATAGCCCGTAGTACTCCTTCTTTTATCAAGATCACTTGATGCCAAGTCCGCATCAACATAACCCGCTAACACCACTTCCTTGCTTGAAAAACATAGAGCCTTACCAGCAGTACCCTTCAAGTATCGTAGGATCCACTTAACCGCTTCCCAATGTTGCTTTCCTGGATTGCCCATGAACCGGCTGACAACTCCCACCGCATGTGCAATGTCCGGCCTTGTACACACCATTGCATACATGAGACTCCCCATACCGAAGCATATGGAGTTCTCTCCATCTTGTCACGCTCTTCCTTGTCCCACTAGGCGAGTCTTTCTCGGATAACTTGAAATGCAAACCCAATGGTGTCCCCGTTGGTTTTGCCCCTTCCATACAAAATCTTGCCAAGACTTTCTCAACATATTACGCTTGCGAAAGAACCACTCTACCCGACTCCCTATTCCGGTCAATCCGCATGCCTAAGATTTTCCTTGCCTCTCCCCAAATCCTTCATCTCGAACCGTTCGACAACCGAGTCTTCAACTGTTTACCTCTCTCTTGCTAGAGCCCGCTATTAACATGTCATCCACATATAACGGCAAGATAATATACCCGTTGTCCGTGTTCTTGAAGTAGCAACAATGATCCGCCTCACATCTCGATAAAATCAATGTCGTGCATGAATCCCAAACTTCTGTACCACCGCCTAGGAGCTTGTTTAAGGCCATACAAGCTCTTAGTCAATCTCGCAAACTAGCTCCTCATTACCCTTAGATAAGTAACCCTCTGGTTGTGCCATGTAGATCTCCTCACTCCAAATCCCCGTGAAGAAAGGCGGTCTTCACATCCATCTCGTTCTAGCGTGCCAGTTATCCGCCACTACTATCCCCGGAACCATTCGATAGTGGTCATCTTCACAACCGGAGTGAACACTTCGGTGTAGTCAATACCATACTTCATGCTGAAACCCTTTAACAACCGGTCTTGCCTTGTAACGCTTGCTACCGTCTTTGCTTCCTCCTTGATCCTGTAAACCCATTTGTTGTGCGGCGCCTTCTTCCCCTTAGGTAGTTTAGTCAACTCCCAAGTTTTGTTAGCCTTCAATGAGACCATCTCATCATCCATCGCAGCTTTCCACTTGTCACAAAGCACACTACGAACCGCCTCCGCATAACATTCCGGTTCCCCATTATCTGTCAACAACAAGTAGTAATTCGAAGGAGTATACTGTCGGGTGATCCACGCATGTCTGCTGGATCTACGCGTGCGGAATATCCGGTTACGGAGTATGTGGTTCATCTTCAATGACCTCCTGACCATGGTCAACATGAGCTGTCTTGCTCCCACCCGAGTGCGGAATATCAACCTCTACAACCTCCGGTTCCGAACTAGTGTCATCGGATGCCCCCTTTCTATCCTTGTACAAAACCTGTTCATTGAATACCACATCTCGACTACGAATAACCTTATGGTTTTTATCATCCCAAAATTTATACCCGAAGTCATCCCCGCCATACCCAATAAACGTACACTTAACTTGATTTAGCATCTAATTTAGTTCTTTCGGCCAGTCAATATGAACATAAGAAACGCAGACAAATACGCGAAGAAAGGGCGGTTACACTGCTTGCCACTCCAAGCTTCCTGCGGAATTCCATTCCCCAATGGAACCGACGGTCCCCTATTTGATCAAGAAAGGCTGTAGTGTCAGCTGCATATGCCCGAACGTCTTCGGAAGTCCACACTTCAATCTCATACTTCTAGCCCGCTCGTTCAAAGTCCTGTTCATCCTCTGCTTACCCCCAGTTGAGTTGTGGAGTCTTCTTTGGAGTCTTCTCCATACGAATACCATTCGCGGCACAATATTCCCTAAACTCGCAAGCTCATACTCCCCACCATTGTCGATCTTAAGCACTTAAGCTTAAGTCCCGTTTGATTCTCCACCAAAGCCCTCCACTTCTTGAACACCTCGAAAGCCTCATCTTTCCCTTCAAGAAATAGACCCGGACCTTCCTTGTAGAATCATCAATGAAAGTCATGTAATATGACGCACCACCCGAGAGATGTAACTTAGGAGATGGCCCCCACAAGTCCGTGTGAACCAATTCCAACTTTGCTTCCCTCGATCCCCTACCTGTCCTTGAGAAATTACTTCTCCCTTGTTTGCCAAACATACAATCTTCGCAGATCCCCACGTTGGCTGTCTTCAAACCCGGTAGTAGACCACTTGGAACAAAGTACCTTCATCCCTGTCTCACTTCATGTGACCCAATCGACGAGTGCCACAAATCGGTATCACCCTTGAGCTGCCGCCACCGCAATACTATCCTTGGTGTTGTTCGCCAAATACAAAGTACCCTCCTTATTACCCCGAGGCGATCTCACAATCCTCCTTGGTAATAACCCAGTTCTCCCGCGAAAGTCACCTTGTAACCCTCATCATCCAACCGCCCAGCGAAAGTAAGTTCTTCTTCAAACCGGAATGTGTCGAACCCGGATTCGGATGTAGAACCTTCCCGTCCGATGCTCCTATTCTCGACATCCCCCTTCCCCTTGATTTCCAAAGGCTCCCCATCGCCTAGATAGACCTTCCCGAAATCACCGGAAGTATAATTCTCCATCTCTTCCTTATGCCCGCAAGAGTGGAATGATGCCCCGAATCCGGCACTCCATGATTCTAGTGCACTACCGACACTAAGAACAAGTACATCATCACCTTCGACTGTCACATTCACCGATTGCCCTTACGATTAGGACAATCCCTTTTGAAATGTCCCAACTCCTTACAATAGTAGCACTGACAGGAACCCTTTGCAACCTTTGGTTTGTTCTCCACAGCTTTGACCTTACCACTCACAACGTTCTCCCTTGATTCGGTCCTTCCTGTTTGCTAGTACCCGCTTCCCCCTACTAGTAGTAGCGAAAGCCGATCCCGAAGCACTTGATGTCCCCAACTTCTTCATGCGATTTTCTTCACCTAAAAGAAAGTCTTTAACATCATCATACTTCAATTTATTCTTACTTTGAAGCGTTGATTGCGGTCACCGTTCCGCTCCAACTTGCCGGTAAAGAAGCTAGCAACGAGACATGCATGAACCTCGTCATCGAACTTGATCGCCACCGCGATCAATGAATCTATGACATCCATAAACTCATCAATGTGTTTAGCCAAGGATCCTCCCTCTTGCATCTTGAGACTACCCATCTTGCGTATCAAATCAACCTTATTTGCGGCGAGACGGAGTTTCAAATCTCTCGATAAGATAATCCAATAGCTCCTTGGTGGTTGTAGCCTTCTTGGTAGTCTTCGCGATCCACTTTGACAAAGTAGATCTCACCACCCCTAAAGCCTTCCGATCCATGAGTTCCCATTCTTCCTGATCTTCGTCTTCCTAGCTTGACTCCCTTCAGAGGCTTGTAGAGATCTTTGTTGTACAAGAGATCTTCAATCTGCATCCTCCAATATCCGAAATCAGACCCATCGAATTTCTCCACCGCTTGTTTGTCCTTGCCCATTCTTGATTGCTTGAAACAACTCCCTTGATCCTAAACCAAGAGCTCTGATACCAGTTGTTGTGAATATGGCCCTCCACACCCAAGCAAACCTACAAGAATAATTAGTGCACACAAACCAAGCACAAGAAATCAACGAAACAGAAAAGAACACAAGAAATTGTTAACCCAGTTCACCAAATTGATTGGCTACGTCTGGGGGCACTACCAAGCCAGGATCTTGCACTATGTATGTAAAATATGTTGTTACAATGAATAAAGGGGCGGAACATTGCTTTATATATGCCCAAGAAAGTATAAAACCAAACCCTAGCTTAAGCCCAGAAAACGCATTAAGCCCACGAACAAATTTCCTTGGCCGGCCTTGAGGCGCCCGCCTCAAGGTGCTCAAGCGGCCGCCTGGAAATTGCTCCAAAACCATGCCTTCCTTCGGAGCTCGAGGCGCCCGCCCCAAGCATGGCCATGCGCCCGCCTCAAGCAAGTGATGCCAACGCCAAGATTACGTTACGCGAGGCGCCCGCCCCATCCAGGTGATGCACCCGCCTCATACTGCTCCTAGAAACGACGAAGGTTGGTCCCTATCTCAACAGAGCCGGCGACCGAAGCCCCAAAAACTGTGGCCCGTTGCAAATAGGCTGAATAGACTTGGGTTCACAGATTCCTTTTATTGAAACTATCTCGACATCGTGGTTTGTGCTCTAATCCTTTGAGCTACAGGCTCCAACCAGCTGAGCTATATCCCGACTATTTCCGCCGTAATCCCTCTCATTTGTTCTCAGTTACTCATTGAGTGGTACTCAGTACATATCTTTAATTGTTGTTTGTCCTTTTTAGTATAACCGTTCCATAAGATAAGTTTAGGATAATTCAGTATTTTTGATGGTACTATAATTATATTATTGCTCTATTTTTTTATTTTATTTTTAAATCTGAAGTATATTTTCTTAGACAAAAAAAGTATGGATAGATTTTGGGATGAAGAATATATTACATAACTTTTCAATATAAGATTTTGGGATGAAGAATAAATTACATAACTTTTCAATATATTCAGACATTTTGTATGATACAACACTTTATAGAATATTTCATACAAAAAATATATGAATATAGATATTAATATAAATAATATTTGTTTCCCACAAAAAATACAGTAAACAATGTTCACAACTAATAGGTTATAGGAGTATACTACAACCACAACCACGACCCAACTTTTTATTTTTTATTTTTCATCTGCAATCCAACCCAATCTGACTCAATTCAACCCATTTTTTTAAAAAAAAATCTAATAATAAACTAATAAAAATTAATTTCACTACTAAATCTATAAATATTGCACTAAAAAAATTACATTGTACAAAATGTCATACAAAATCAAATTTAAATTTAATATAATCTTAAGAAAGTATTTGAGATTGTATTTCAAAATATATTATATTTGGTCTATATCATAGAAAATGAAATAATAAAATTGTTGATTATTTTTTTTAATAAAATATAAATACATTTAAAGCCATTTTAATATTTATCTAAAAAAATATTAAAATTTTATTAACTAATAAAATAGTGACACGTGGTTGAATGATGTGGGAAATGGGTGGGAATCCGTTAGTTAAAGCATATTGAAACATTTTTCCTAATTCAAAGTTTAGAAATTCCAAAAATTCAGAAATTTCAAACACCGTTAGTTCGTAGGTCTCTTGATTTGATGTGATTCAATTGGAAGTCGAAAAGTCATCCGCTAATTCGTCAGCACCAGTGCGGAGCAAATTATTCGAACGGAGTTTGTGTTTCACAATATTCGACTTCCGTTCCGGTTAATTTATTTTATCTCACTTTATTTTCCGTCTATTCATCTACTTCTATTTTCTATTTTCCCATTTTCAAAAAATAATTTATTTTGAATTATTTCTAATTTTGAAATATTTTCAATAACAGGAATTATGTTCGTGACCCAAGTCGGTTGATCGACTGGATCGTTTGTGGTTGCCCATTTATTTTCTTTCTTGTTGCTTTTTCACTTTTGTTTTTTCCCGAACAACCCAATCCAAGATCGTTGATAAACTTAGTTTAAGGAATGCCTAGAAAGATTAGATCGATTGGGCAAGAACTGGAGATGTTTTGTAAGGCACGAAGACGAAAAGCCACAAGTGATATTAAAATCATGATGAATTTGAGTAATATTTTTAAGTTATCTCCAATATCTTAAAATAGTACTATTTTCGACACTTCAAACTCAATTTTTTGAAGTTGGACCAATGATTTTGTCCAAAATAATTTCCAAAGCCTCCAATATCAAGATAATGTCCAAACTCATGTTATTTTTCAACTAAAAAACATGCTATAATTATGTTTTAAAAAAACAGAAGTAATTTGTTTTAGCATGAAAATGTTATGACCTACTATTTTCGTCCCAAAACAAACAATACTTACCTTTTTGTTATGCATCTGAAAATAAAAATTATATTTTTAAATAAGGAAATTATATTAGTTCAATTTACCGTTGGAGATTCGAATATACCTATTAAGCATATCACAAGATAACAACTACGGAGTATACAAGAACACCGTAAAATATAGGGAGAATTCTCCATAAGTTATGGAGAAACGGGTTACGGGTATCCAGAACCTTTTGAAAGGATATCCAGAAACTTTTTGTATTGGCCATGACCTTGTCCCATGGTTACTTCTGGATATCAGTCTCGGTTACGGATATCCAGACCCTTTGAAAGGATATCCGAAGCTTATGAAAGTGATATCCGAAACCTTCAAAATGATATCCAGAAACTTTCAAAATGTTTCTGGATATTCATTTGATGATTTATGGATATACATTTGAAGGTTTTCGATATCCGTAGCCTTCAAAATGAATATCCGTAAACTTTCAAAATGTTTACGGATATTCATTGATGGTTTCTGGATATACATTTGAAGGTTTCGGATATCCGAAACCTTCAATAAGCAATTTCTGGTCTTGGCCTTGGATTTGGCTTCAAATCTATTTTTTCCTGGATATCCGCCCAAAGGCTTCTGGATATCCGTTCCAAAGCTTCTGGATATCCAGAACCCTTTGAGACTGATATCCAGAAACTTTCTTCTGGTTATCAAACGTATAGCTTCTGGCTATTAAAAATGCGTTTCTCCATAGTTATGGAGAAACGCGTTTCTCAGCAGACCTACTCCAAGAACACGACAAAGAATAAAGAACAATGACCAAAATAATAAATCAAACATTGTTAACTCAGTTTGTCCATAGAATTCACTACGTATGGGACAATGTTAAACCACGATCTTGCACTAAACTATTTCAATTTAGTGATACAATGAGCTAAGGACGGGACATTATTCATATAATTGGCCAAGAATAAGCTGTTGGACAATTCCTAGGCTTCTCAAGAACTTAACGAAAAACTTGACAGAAAATGTAACGGAGATTGGAAAACAAAGAGACAAGTCGAGTCTTGTATTTAATACAATCTCCGTAAGAAGTTATTGCCCCGCACAGGTGCTTACGGTTTAAATGGCAATCTTCTAGTAAGATAAAACGACTTATAAGTAAATGATAGGAGCACTCCAAATCAATTACTCTAACGAACAACACTATGTTTTGAACTTTGGACTTTGAAGGATTGAATGCAACAATATGCAATGATTTGGGTATGTTAATCTATCTTACTAGAGGGTAGGAAGGGTAGAAATACAGTATGAGTGAATTGAAATTCGGAGGGGGAAGTATTTAAAGAGAGTCAAAAGGTTTTGTGGCTTTTCGCATGAAAGGGTGCAACCATTGTTTGAAACAGCACCAGGGCACGACTCGTGCCAACCAAATGATCAAATTGACCCTTTAACTAACTTCTTTTTAAGTTACAAAAGACTTTATCATTAATTCTCATTCACCCTAAATGGTTTTGAGACATTCAATGAGTTTAGTAATCTACAACAAATGTAGAATACAATATGTAACTAGTTTCGTTAACATTTAACGAACTTCCGTTAGAAACTAGATCAACGTTAAGTTAAACTTAACTTTCCGTTATCCATTTCCAACAATCCCCCACATGAATGACAATTAATGCATGAATGCAATTTCGTCCAAAGTTCCGGCGAACTATTATTACATCGGGATAGATAGCTTGTGGCCTTGAATCTTCCCTAGTGAAATATTATCGGATATACTAGCCATTTGGTAGCGAGTCGCTTTGAACCAGTGACTGTCGGATGTATACCAAGACAATAATACTCACATAATAACAGCTCTAACAATTGTTGTTCTCACGTTTTGTCCATTTTGGCCCTGGACCGTATCTCATTCATAAGCGTTCATTTAGAGGCGGCCTAATTACCTTTCGCTTATATAGGTGATTCTCACTATAAGGAGTATCATGCACTACTCCACCCGTAGGTATAGAAATCATTAAAAGTTTTCTCAACTTATCCTTACCATCTTTGCGTGTGCTAGTACTTGGATGTTAAGGAATGAGTATTCAACATCTCCAGTGTTAATAAACCGAGTTGTTGTTTCCAAGTAACTCTACTTGAACTTATAACTTGGTTGTCTCATTGAACCAAGGGCACGAGATCTCCATTTCTCAAGGTTGAGTGTCCGCTATAAGTTCTTTTGTTGTGGGTTTTAAACCCATTCCCTTAACAGTTTATACGGTTGATCTCGATTTATACCTTTGGTAAACGGATCCGCTACGTTCTCACATGATTTCACATAATCAATAGTGATAACGCCATTCTTGATCAAGCTTGTCTAATGGTATTGTGTCTACGACGAATATGTCTAGACTTACCATTGTACATACTATTACATTGCCCTTCCAATTCTTGATTGACTATCACAATGGATTAGTACGGCGGCGCGGGTTTGCTCCAACAAGGAATATCCTCCAGAAGTTCTTAAGCCATTACGCTTCTTCCCCGGCTTTATCTAATGCGATAAACTCGAGACTCCATCGTGGATCGGCTATGCATGTCTGTTTGGAGGATTTCCATGACCTTTGCTCCTCCACCTATTGTGAATACATATCCACTTGTGGACTTAGAGTCTTTCGTGTCCGATATCCAATTGGCATCACAGTATCCTTCTAATACTGCTGGATATTTCTTGTAAAGTATCCCATGGTTTAATGTATACTTTAAATATCTTAGTACTCTCATTAGTGCTTTCCAATGATCAGTACCAGGATTGCTTGTGAACCTACTTAGTTTGCTTACTGAATATGCAATGTCTGGACGTGTACAATTCGTTAAGTACATCAGACTACCAATTATTCTTGCATATTCCAGTTGAGAAACTGGTTCCCCTTTGTTCTTGGCTAAATGTAGAGCCAAGTCTACAGGTGTCTTAGCCGGAGGGTCATCAAAGACATTGAATTTCCGAAGAACATTCTCTAGGTAATGGGATTGTGAAAGAACTAATCCTTCAGATGTTCTAGAGATCTTTATCCATAATATTACATAAGCTAATCCCATGTCTTTCATGTCAAAGTTCTTCTTTAACATGCCTTTGGTATTCATGATCAAATCATGATTACTTCCCATTATGAGCATGTCGCCTACATAAAGACAAACGATAACGAATGATTCAGATGTTCCTTTAATGTAGACACATTTGTCACATTCATTAATCTTGAATCCATTCGATAACATGGTTCTATCGAACTTCTCATGCCATTGTTTAGGTGCTTGTTTTAGTCCATACAAGGACTTTACAAGTTTACACACCTTTCGTTCTTTACCCGGAACCACGAACCCTTCGGGTTGTTCCATGTAAATTTCTTCATCAAGTTCTCCATTTAGAAAAGCAGTCTTCACATCCATTTGGTGTATCTCAAGATTATGCACTGCTGCAATAGTATGAGAACACGAATTGATGTGATCCTTGTGACAGGGGAGTATGTATCGAAGAAATTATATCCCTCTTTCCGTCTAAAGCCTTTGGAAACTAGCCTAGCTTTGTACTTTTCGATTGATCCATCCGCCTTATACTTCCGTTTAAGGATCCATTTGCAACCTAATGGTTTGCAACCTGGAGGGAGATCAACTAATTCCCAAGTATTGTTGAGCATTATGAATTCTATTTCACTGTTAATGGCCTCTTTCCAGAACGAACTATCCGGACCGGATAAAGCTTCTTTAACGATTCTTTGGTTCGTTTTCTAACATGTAAGATAGAAAATCAGGACCAAAAGACTTTTCCACTCTTGTCCTTTTGCTACGTCTCGGTTCTTCATCTTCTATTTGAGAAGGACCGATTGTAGACTCATATGTTCTCTTACTAGAACCTACATCTTTCCTGTCCTTAACTGGAAAAATGTTTTCAAAGAATATCGCATTCCTTGATTCTATAGTAGTTCCTACATGCATATCAGGAATGTCCGATTTGTGCACTATGAAACGGTAGGCACTACTATTGTTGGCATATCCAATAAAAACACAGTCAATGGTCTTTGGACTAATCTTGACTTGTTTAGGCTTAGGTACTTCAACCTTGGCCAAACACCCCCACACTTTAAGGTATTTAAAACATGGCCTACGATTATGCCACAATTCATAGGGCATTTTATCAATACCTTTCTTGGGTATTTTATTAAGAACATAATTAGAAGTGAGTATTGCTTCCCCCCACAAGTTGTCGGGTAAGCCTGAACTTATCAAAAGCGCATTCATCATCTCTTTGAGAGTACGGTTTTTGCGTTCAGCAACTCCATTAGATTGAGGGGTATATGGAGCAGTTGTTTGATGAATTATGCCGGATTCCCAACATAGTCCTTCAAACGGTGCTTCATATTCTCCACCTCTATCGCTTCTAATTTTCTTAATCTTTAAGTTAAGTTGATTCTCAACTTCTTTCTTATAAGTCTCAAAAGCCCCTAAGGCTTCATCCTTACTTCTTAAGAGATAAACATAGCAGTACTTAGTGCAGTCATCTATAAATGTAATGAAGTACTTTTTACCTCCTCGAGTTTGCACAAGTTTTAAATCACATATGTCGGTGTGAATTAACTCGAGAGGAGTTGTGTTTCTTTGTATGGCATTAAATGGCGACTTCGTCATTTTTGCCTCAACACAAACTTCGCACCTATTAGTCGAGTCGGATTTAGTCATTTGGATTAAATCTTGTCTCGCTAATTTCTTAATGGTGTCGAGGTTTACATGTCCTAATCTATCATGCCATAAATTAGAACTTTCCGACAAATAAACATAAGAAACACAATTTTTATTCATCGCACTTTGGCGGATCACAGTCATTACATTCATTTTAAAAAGGCCCTCCTCGAGGTATCCCTTTCCAAGAAACAAACCATTCTTGGTTAATACAAATTTGTCGGATTCAAATACTAGTCTAAAACCGGCCTTACTAAGCAAAGCGTCGGACATCAAATTTTTACGGATGTCTGGAACATGCAGCACATCCAACAAGGTTACTTCTTTTCCGGAAGTCATCTTCAAAATCACGTTTCCAATGCCTTGAACATCGGAGGTCCCAGAATTCCCCATGTAGAGCTTTCTTCCGGAGATGGGAGTATAGGAGGAGAAACTTTCCTTGTTACCACAAATATGGCGGGTAGCACCGGTATCTATCCACCAAGCTTTTGGATTCTCCTCCAAATTTGCAACGTTGGCCTCAAAGATCATCGCCGCAAAGTCTAGGTCCATGTGGTCAACATTATTTGCCTCTTTCTTCGGAAGACGACAGTCCTTTGCTAAGTGGCCCGGTTTGCCACAATTATAGCAAGACCCCTTGAACTTCTTAGAGCCCTTCTTCTTCCCTTTCTTAGCATTCCCGGCATTTTCGGAATGCTTTCTCTTTGTGCCACTTGTGCTAGCCTCGGCGAGATTGACCTTAGCCTCCATCTTACCCTTAGCAACCTTGGCCTCGTTGATTCTATTGTTCTCTTCTATTTGAAGACGAACAACAATGTCTTCCAAGGATATCTCCTTGCGCTTATGCTTGAGATAGTTCTTGAAATCCTTCCACGAAGGTGGCAACTTTTCAATGATAGAAGCCACCTTAAATGGATCATTCATGATCATCCCCTCGGCATCAAGCCCATGTAGAATGATTTGGAATTCATCTACTTGAGTTGTTACCGATTTGGAATCGACCATCATGAAGTCAAGATATTTACCGACGACAAATTTCTTTGACCCGGCGTCTTCTATCTTGTACTTCCTTTCCAAGGTGTCCCACAACGCCTTGGCTAACTCGACGGTACTATACACATTGTATAATGCATCGTCAAGTCCATTTAAGATATAATTTTTACATAAAAAGTTACCGTGAGCCCAAGCCTCCTTTGCCATTTGCCTTTGGGGGTCGGGATCACCATTTTCCACCGCCGGAGGATCTTCCTTTAAGAAGCGGTGCAAGCTTAAGGTGGTCAAGTAGAAGAGCATCTTCTGTTGCCATCTCTTGAAATCCACACCTGTGAATTTCGCGGGTTTCTCACCATGACTGGTGTGATGTGGAGTAGGAGCGGGTGCAACATGGTTGAATGTAGCGTCACCTTGCGAAGGAGGCGTCACATTCCCTTGACTAGATGAAGTGGTGTCTTTATCATTTGCCATCTTGAAGATCTTGAAGAAGCGTAAATAACTTCTTACGATTGTTGGACAATTGCTAGGCTTCTCAAGAACTTAACGAAAAACTTGACAGAAAATGTAACGGAGATTGGAAAACAAAGAGACAAGTCGAGTCTTGTATTTAATACAATCTCCGTAAGAAGTTATTGCCCCGCACAGGTGCTTACGGTTTAAATGGCAATCTTCTAGTAAGATAAAACGACTTATAAGTAAATGATAGGAGCACTCCAAATCAATTACTCTAACGAACAACACTATGTTTTGAACTTTGGACTTTGAAGGATTGAATGCAACAATATGCAATGATTTGGATATGTTAATCTATCTTACTAGAGGGTAGGAAGGGTAGAAATACAGTATGAGTGAATTGAAATTCGGAGGGGGAAGTATTTAAAGAGAGTCAAAAGGTTTTGTGGCTTTTCGCATGAAAGGGTGCAACCATTGTTTGAAACAGCACCAGGGCACGACTCGTGCCCCTTGGCACGAGTCGTGACCACGACTCGTTCCAATGCCTTCCACTCGTTCTGATCAGTTTTGAGCCAAGTCCATTAAAGTCCATTCGTGCTCACGACTCGTGCTCAGAGTCCCCACTCGTTCTGATAACCAGATTGCACAATTTCATCATCCAAAAAACACAGTTTGAATCCAATTTGAACCAAATGATCAAGTTGACCCTTTAACTAACTTCTTGTTAAGTTACAAAAGACTTTATCATTAATTCTCATTCACCCTAAATGGTTTTGAGACATTCAATGAGTTTAGTAATCTACAACAAATGTAGAATACAATTTGTAACTAGTTTCATTAACATTTAACGAACTTCCGTCAGAAACTAGATCAACGTTAAGTTAAACTTAACTTTTCGTTATCCATTTCCAACATAAGTGTATAACCCCTTTCCATGCATCTCACAACGTCCCGCAATTTCTCCTCCTTTATTCTTTTTAGTTCCCGAACACAAGTATTTACGTGGTTCATCAACTTAGCTACGTGAACAAATAAAGGGAGAACAATATTATTAAGATGAAAAATCACCAATTACAAATTTTTAATTATGTGCACGAATTTTTTATCATAAGAATTCACAACTGTGCAACCCCAATCTAGAGAAAACCGAATGAGAACAAATTGAACTTCTCCAAAAATACTAAAAAATCTATTTAATCCAAAGAAATCACTAGTTCGGATTATAAAATTATTGATAACTAATCACACTAGAATAATTCATTATATGGGAGAAGAAGAGTATTTATACTTCCAAAAGCATAAGCCAAAAGGATTCAAAAACCTTGAGGTAAAAAGCAAAATCCATTTAAGGGAACAATTAAATCCTTAACCAATATATTAACCCTAAAGGACTTTAATAGGAATTCCAAAAAAGCTTCAATTCTTCTTCTTTTCCGTCTTAGACTCAAATCAATCTTCGACTCATTCTTGAACTTTTGTTGATCAATCTTCTATGATTCAAATACATCAAATCCTAACAAATCTCCACCTTAACTTTGAATCTCTCAAACCAATAATCAGAATTTCCACCTCTCTTGCCTCAGCTGTGTTACACCGAAAACCCAACTTGTCATTCGGACGATCGAAACTGTATCTCCATAGATACCCAAATGTGTTACGTCGAACACCAAAATAAATTGATGCAACTGTTGATCAGACTCGTTCAACAAATAAGCAAACCCTTAAGTGTATGACAACTCAGCTAATGAGAGATGGACCGCTCCATGCCTATGATGCGGTTTATCCTAAAAGGTTTGTTTCTTTTCTTTTTTGCAAATTGAACATTTTCTTTAGTATATCATTTATACCAAAATAAATTTTCATTTTCTATATTTTTTCTCAAAATTAAATGTCAATTTTTAAAAAAGTGTTTCTAAAAAGATTTTGAAAGGTTTATGAGCGTGAAAGAAAAAAGTTGTTAAAGGTTTATAAAAAAAGGTAAAAAGTGATAATTTGTCGTAGTTACAACAAGCCTTTTTTGAAGGGGTTTATAAGTAATGATGCCCTAATATGGAATCTTTGTTCACATTAATTAAGGGGTTTCATAAGGTTAATCTCAGAATTTTATTTCATTTAATTATTTTTATTAAAAAAATATTTTTCTAAATGACAATGCTTTAAAATTATTTGTAAAAAAGATCAAGTTCGTTCAAACTCACTATTGATAGTAGCGAGTTTACATTTTTTTCTCGCTAAAACTTGCTATGCGTAGCAGCGAATTTTGCGAGTTTTCCCTTTTTTTTTTCTAAACTCGCTACTATTAGTAGCGAAGTTCACCGAATTTGGTCATTTTTACAAATATTTTTATATGCGTGTTATTAAGACGAGTATTTTTATTAAATAAAAATAGTGTATTTACCAAAAACTACTTTTAAAATATGGATATTACAAAAAAACCACACAAATTGAATATTACAAAAAACTTTTTAAAAATTACAAAAACTACTTTTTTTTTTTTTGCGTTTATCTATCAAACAACTGATAAATGCATTTATCAGTTGTTTAATCAAAAAACCAAGCACAAAATACTCTTTAAAAAAACTGATGAATTTATCAGTTATAAACAACTGATAACTGCATTTTACATTGATAAATGCATTTATCAATTGTTTTAACTAAAAATTTAAAAAATTAAAAATAAAGTAGTTTTTTATAATATGACATCTTACATGTTTTTGTTTGTAAATAACATTTTTTTTTGTAGTTTTTGGTAAAAACTCCAATAAAAATGAGAAAAAAATTGTAAGTCTCATTTCGTCTACTCCCTTCGTCCCACTGGCCACTACAAACTACACACTTTACTCATTAGATGTTTTATTACAAACTACACATTTATTAAAATGAAAATATTTTATTACTTTTATATTAATGGGACTCGAATGTCATACTCACAACAACAATTCAATTATTATTTTTTACTTCACTTTCTCTCTTTTATCTCATTTTTTATACTCAAAACATCTACTTTATTATAGTTTTTTAAATTTTCGTGCAAACAGTAAGTAATAGTAATCATGTACTCCCCCGTCCCACGATAATCTGCAAAAAGACTTCTTTTGGGCGTCCCACAATAATTTGCACTTTTTCAAAATGGAAATGAGATCCACTTCTCTCTACTCACAACCATTACCCACTTACTCACTTTCTCTCTCCTACCCAATCATCTACATTCACAACACATCACCTTTTTTCTTAATTCTCGCGCCAAGCAAAAAAGTGCACATTATCCCGAAACGGAGGGAGTAGGTTGTACCGTTGTACTGAGACGGAATGAGTATTTATTTATGGACTTTTCTATTGTGTGCACATGGGCACATGATAAGAATTAAAGATTCTCTTATAATAATGTGTGTCAAATTAATAAAAATATTAATTTGACACATACTAAAAGAGAATCTTTTAATAAATTTTTTAAAGATTCTCTTGTAATGTGTATCAAATTAATACTTCTATTAATTTGACACACATTACAAGAAAACTTTTAAGAGATTTATTAAAAAAATCTATAGTATAAATTAAGGGTGTCCACCTCACCCAAAAGGAACAATTCTATGAGCAGTTCTGTCCGGCAAAATTCCCATTTTGCCCTCACTATTTTGTCCCTTTTCCATTTTGCCCTTTAATTTTTTTTTTAAATTAAATAATAAAAAAAAAAACGTGACCTTGAACACGGGCATATCTAGTTTCTTATAATATGTGTCAAATATTAATTTAATACACATTATAAAAGAATTTTTAATTCTTATCAAATATCCAAAAACACACAATAGAAAAGTCTTTTATTTATTTATCTCCTACATAATTTCAAATCCCCAGAATTCGTCCATGTCCCCACCTCAACTTCTTTTTCTTTTTAGTGTCCTCACCTCACCTCACCTCACCTCACCAGCACATGAACGATCCCCACTCTCTCTCCTCTCTCTCTCTCTCTCTCTAATCATAACTCCTAAATAAATACAAAATCAAAAATAAAACAAACAAAAGTGACACTATGTGAGAGAGAGAGAGAGAGAGAGAGAGAGAGAGTGACAAATGTGAAGTTGAAAAAGAGACGAAGAAGGTGAGTCCATGTCCATCCAGATACGTCGCTTTTCTCCACACACACCATTCGATCACTCCCTTTATGCTTTACCAATAATCCCATCACCATTCTTAGTATTTTTTATTTTTTAACCTAACACAAATCTTCATACCAATCCATCATCTCATTCATTCATCTCTCACTATTTCAATGCACTGATTTCAAGCGCTCGTCTTCGTCGGATTTGATATCGATTTAGGTTTGTTTTTGCTGCATTTCTCTTTATTTTCATGTTTTAGTAGATTAAGTTTATGTATTGGTGAACACTGAACAGGAGCGATCTATATATGCAAGTGTTTGACGAATCCTGCTATTTTTTGCCACTTCTAATTTGATAAAGTTTTCCGTAAATTGGAATAATTAAATTGGAAGTTGCGAAAAAGTAATGAGATCTGTAAACATTTCCATACATGATTGAATGCCTCCATCTAGTTTGGTTGCATATGTGTGTGTATATATATATATATATATGTATATATATATGTATATATATATATATATATATGTATGTATGTGTGTGAGCTGAGATAAGCCGTCTTAGACTGGATTTTTTGTTTTTACTTTTTTGTTTGTTTATTTTATCCTGGAAGTTTGTTTGTTGATCGGTTCTTTTTTCTTTTGTTTGAATTTGTCGAATCGGATTTTATAAATTTTGAATCTTGAATCTTTTGGTGTGGATTGTTTGTTTCTATGGTTCCATTGTTGGGCTGATTTGGCTGTAGTCTGGTTTTCTACCTTGTGGATCTTGAAATTGTATTCTTGGTGGCTGTTTTTTGTTCCATTTGACTTTGTCCATCTGAGGTCAATAAGTGAATTTCAGTGGCAAGAAAAGCTAGACATTTGGAATTAACAAAAACATACAAGTTGGAATATGTAATGAGTTCCGATGTTCTGAACATAAGTTCGAAGAAGCCAAATTTGGGGATTCAGTATCCTAGTGTAGGAGCAGCTCTTTTTGACTGTTGTGGAGTTATCTAATCAGATATTGTGAAACGAAATGAAATAAGAAATGATTTGAGACAGCTATTTTCAAGAGGGGGGGGGGGTCCTGAAAAGGATTTAATCTTCAAATCCCGAAAGGGGGTTTAGTCCGCAAAATGCTTAAAGCTTTTGACTTGTGGGGAAGTATTTTGACATTCAGATATCACTTTTTGCCCCCTGTGAGGAGCAATCTGGATGGCTTGAAAGCACATCGTGACATTGGGAGAAGCTTTAAATAGAGCTTCTTCTTTTCCAATAGTGTATAGCAATCACATTACATTTCTGATAGGAGTATCTCGAGCTTTATTTGCTTTCAAGCACTATCCTCTTCAAGGCCACACATTTTGGATGCTAAACTGAGTGCTTAGTTTGGCTTCTATTTTCTGTATATAACACCCGTTGAAGTGATTCATTTCAACAGATATTCTCTTTTGAGCAGTCTGTCTGACTCATTAGGAGACTTTCAGAAGCCATCTAAATGCTATGAAGGAAACTAAGTTTGGGAAAATTTGCTGCAATCCTGTTCCTACAATACAAAAGCTTTATTGTTTTCATTGTTTCAAACTAACTAATGGTATGATGTAAAATGGGATCAAAACAATTTGACCTGTTTTTTTGTTCCCATTAATTTCGTTTGCTAATTTAAAAGCAATATGGACAAATGCTTAAATAAGTAGCATAGAGATTTCTGTTGAGTCATAAGCTTCCATACACCAATTAAGGCTGTTGCTAGATTTTGTTTCCGTTCCGAATTTGGAGGTATATGCAAGCACAACAATGTTGCTTTCTGATAGTTTAAGTGATCACTCTCAGGTCTATATGTTTCTTCTGGTAATCTCTTGTGCCTAATCTTTCGATAACATTTGCTTAATAGGCAAGTGGGAAGGCTAGAAGACAATGACTGCTGCAACCTCTGAGACGTCAACAGAGAAACTATTGTTTGTAAAACTCTAAATGCAAACATGTTGTCAGAAAATTTGGCAGGAGAAACATCACTTCGTAAGGATCTTGAGGCATTGAGTGTGTCAAAACGTCTCGTCAGAAGTGTCAGCCAAAAGTTGAAAAGAAAGAGTCATGGAGGTGAAGCTGAAGTTGAGGATGACACAAGGGGGGTCTCCTTGAGATGTCTTAATCTGTATGGTCGAGGTGGAGGTTGCAAAGTTGGAGCAGCAACAAGTGAAGAATTTGGGGAAATGGGTTGTAGAAGACGGTCAAGTGCCAGTGAAGAAGGAAAAGGGTACATGACAATGTGTGGAGCTGAGGAAACCAGTGTTGATTGTTTCTCTTATGGGATGAAGGAAAAGTTCTGGAAGAAAAGTAACAGGAAGCTCTTAGAACTAGAAGAAGCACAAAGAAACAGTGGCATGCATGTATTTCTTCCTGACGACATTCTTGAATTGTGTTTGATGAGACTTCCATTGACTAGTCTCATGACTGCCCGCCTAGTTTGTAGGAAATGGAAAGCCTTGACAACAACACCTCGTTTCATGCAGATGAGACAAGAAGGTCTTTATCAGAGCCCATGGTTGTTTTTGTTTGGTGTTGTTAAGGATGGCTATTGCTCAAGGGAGATACAGGCATTGGACGTCTCTCTTGGTAAATGGCATAAAATAGATGCCGAAGTTTTGAAAGGAAGGTTCTTGTTTTCTGTTGCCAGCATCCACGATAATGTTTATGTTGTTGGAGGTTGCTCTAGCTTGACTAACTTTGGAAAGGTGGATAGGAGTTCCTTTAAGACACACAAAGGAGTATTGGTGTTTAGCCCCTTAACTAAGTCTTGGCACAAGCTTGCATCCATGAAACATGCAAGGTCTTCACCTATTTTAGGAGTTTATGAAGTTAATTCGGATGGCTTAGTGATCAGAAATCAGCATAACCGACACGATAGACGTTTCCTCAGGACCCGATTTGGCGGGGTGTCAGATGTTTATGAGGATCCTCACAGGCTTTCAGTGAGACGTCAATTCAGAAACTCTCTTGATGAAAATGAGGTTCAATTGTCGTCTTCTATGAAGCCATACAAGTTTGTAAGACAAAAGAGTGAGCACTGTAGTACAAAAGATAGTCGAAGGTTTTTGCTTATTGCTGTAGGTGGTCTAGGATCCTGGGACGAGCCATTGGATTCTTGTGAAATTTACGATTCTCTATCAAATAAATGGATGGAAATCCAGAGGTTGCCTGTAGATTTTGGGGTTGTTTGTTCTGCAGTTGTTTGTAGTGGGATGTTTTATGTTTATTCAGAAACGGATAAGCTTGCAGGATATGACATCGAAAGGGGTTTTTGGGTTGGATTCCAAACAGCCACCTCTCCTCCACGCGTTAACGAGTACTACCCGAAACTTATATCTTGCAACAAGCGAGTTTTTATGCTTTCTGTTTCTTGGTGTGAAGGGGATGGTCAAATAGGCAGGAGAAACAAAGCAGTAAGAAAACTTTGGGAGCTTGATCTCATGTATCTCACTTGGTCTGAAGTTTCAACACATCCCGATGCCCCTATGGACTGGAATGCTTCATTTGTTGCCGATAAGAATATTATATTTGGGGTAGAAATGTTCAAAATATTTGGACAGGTGCTGGACTTCTTGACAATGTGTGATATGTCTGATACTGGAAATAATTGGACTCATATTTCAAGAAATCATGTAGCTCACGAGCTTGATGCTTCCTCTTGCATGACAAAGTCAATGGCAGTTCTGCATTTGTAACGTACAATTTGATATATTTGGGACTCCTGGCTAAACTTCTGAACGTGCGCTTTCTGTATCATGGGGTAATTATTCTCTGTTGAGTTCTTATGTTCTTACCAATTTGTATCATGATGACTAGTTTTATCGGTTTCTTGATTCAGGTTTGAGGTATCCTTGTTCAGCCTCATGTCTTGCCAACAATTGTTTTTTTTTCATGTTTATTTGTACTTTAAATCACAAAAGGCATCAAAGCATATGCAAACTGCTGCACTTCTAACAAGTTTCTGTATACATTTTGAATTTACCTCTATACTTTGTGCATGTAGTTAACCGATTGATAGATTACGTTTCTTACAAAGTTTGACAAGTCAATTACGAGACGGAGCGAGTATTATTGAATCACTATGGGTTTGTTTTTATCAATGATGATTTTGTTTGCCATTTTGAGTTGTATCAAAAGGTTTGTACCAACACCATACTCCCTCCGTCCCACAAATGTATGCACTTTTTGTGTCGGTGCGGGAATTAAGGTAAAAAGTGATAAAGGTGATGTGTTGTGAGTGTAAAAGTAAAATAGGAGAGAATGAGTGGAGAGAATAGTAAATTTGAAAAGTGTTGTGAGTAGAGAGAAGTGGGTCTCATTTCCATTTTAGAAAAATGCAGATTATTGTGAGACGTCCAAAAGAGGTCTTTTTGCATATTATCGTGGGTCGGAGGGAGTATGTGGGGGGGGGGGGGGAATTTGCTTGTCCTTGTCATTATTTGGTGTTGATAGGAGTGGGCATTGTTTTGTAACAGTATATGTTGTCCTGCATCCTGTGGGGGCCTTAATTGATTGCCTGAGTAGTTTCTGGTGGTGGTCCTTGGGGATTTGGGGCACTTGTTTTTTTGCTGCTAGTTTTTGGCCTTGTTTGCTTCTCTGTTTTTTTTTACCATTAATGTCCAATTCTTTTTCTCAGTCTAATAATAGTGTGTTCCAGTTGATTTGTTAAACTTATAACCTGAGTGCAATTTTACCGTAGTACAAGTAATGTTCAAATAAATAGGTCAACTGAAACTTTTTCTGTCGTGGGACGGATGAAATATGATAACGAACACTAATCAAAACAGCCATTATTCTGAAACAATCAGACGAGGAGGATCGAGAAATCATAGAGTCAAGGATATCAGAAGCGAAAGCAGCAAAGCTGTACACAGATTATACAGTTATTTCTCGAAACTCATTTTCAAGTTATAATGTATCAACGACAATAACAACAGCAACAAAGCCTTTTATCCCTATAATCGGGAAGGACTATTCGAGTTATAATGAATCAAAATCAATTATACATTCTTAAACTCGCTGCTAATATAATACACACATGCAAGAACTGCAAAGACAATTATAACAATCGAAAAGAAAAAAGATCTACACGTAAAAGAAAACCAAAACCAACATTATGTACCTTCGCGTAATTTATGCTCCAAGATTCAGAATCTTCTGTATCATGCATAGGTGAGTTTATCACATGTTTGGGAAGATACCCGAGAAGTTTGGTATCTTATCAATGTGTCTCAGGGCTCGTTCTGCAATCTGTCTAGTCCGATAGTCTCCATGCTGGAAGGCATCAACTAGAGCTGTACTGACATTAGGGTCACCCGAGACTTCATAGGCTATATCTTCCGTTCGCAAAAGTCTCTCAACTACCCAAACTGCCCTTCTCCTCAAATTCTCTGTCTGTTTTTCGAGTAAAACATCAAGTATAGGCTTAATTGCCTCTGCCTCACACAAAACACTAACCCCTTGTTCAATATCAACCCCATCATCCAACAAAGTCGACAGTGCAGCTAATGATGCTTCTACCACATTCGCGTTTGTATGATCCAAAAGAGCCACCAGCTTCTGTAAAGCTTGTCCTTCCAAGATACAAAAAGTGTCGTTTTGTGAACATTTCCCGCCATGTATTCGACATAATCCTGATATGACAGGTGGCTTGCCTAAACAAGGAAAGATGGACCCACAAAACCCGGGCGATGGAATTTCGGGTAAATTGGTCAAGTTTTTGGATTCTTGAGATAAGTTCTCTAAAGCTAAGGCGGAGACCATTTGGACATTGTCAAGACCATTGGCTTGAAGTAGTTCGGTAAACAATGCTGCAAGATCATGCTGATGACATAGTTCAATTGCTTTGGGTTCGTCAGCCAAGACAAAAGTAATTCTTGAAAGAACACGAACAAGTCCATCTAGATACGGTGTAACAAAACGGCTTCCGTACCTAGTTTCTCCTTGTCTGATTCTTATTATTCTGGAAATGACTAACTGAAAAGCACCTTCATCCAGCATCTGCCTAGTCAGCCCTAAATCCCTCTCTGGAAGATCAGCTAAAAGCCCAACTGCTGCTGCTTGCTCTTCCGTGATACCAATGTTTTCTGATATAACTTTGAATAAGCTCCCGAGCTGGCCCGCTGTGCCACGTAAACAGGCAGCTAGTTCTTGACCCATGTGAGGAGAAAGATTCTGTAAAACCTTAATGGAAGCCATGCGAAGATCCTTCTGTGGGGCCTCAATAAACTGAACCAAACTTATAGTTGCCCCAGAGCTTTTAACAGCAGAAACAACGCCTATGACAGTAATGGGAGAACTTGTGAGCCCCACAAGAACCTGAAGAAGCTTGCATTCTATTGCGGGACCCGTGTTGCTGATTAAATAGAGTAGGTTGTGAATTATGTCTTCTGAGACCAGAGTCTGGTGATCCGGTCCAACTGGTATGGAATCGAAATCACAACCTGAATTCACTATATTCGCTAGTATTGTTGCGGCAACTTCTTTTAGACGTGTCGGAAGCTGGTTAGGGCCCACAGCGAATAGATCCTTGACAAGTGGAGGCAGTATGCCTTCCTCAATTAAGATTTTGGCACTTGCCTCCCAAGAGGAGACTTGATTTAGAGCTTTCAGGGAAGCCTCTCTAGACTGCATGTTACCACTTTTCATGATGTTTATTAATGCGGAACCAACAGTTCTGGCCACAAAGACTTTCACATCGTTGCTCAGAACCAACTCGCCTAGGTATGAGGCCATGGAAAGTTTGGTTTCTGGAGTACCTGCAATAAACCATTTTGTGTGTGTGGAAAGGGGGGGGGGGGATAAGTAAATACGTAGCACAAGTTCGATTTTTTTCTCAAAATATCACATCTTAAAAAAGTATTTCCCAAAACAACACAGTTGGAAAAGTATTGCCCAAAATAACCTACTTTTGTGAATTCGCTACTGGAAGTAGCGAATTTAAGCTTGAATTCGCTATTCTCAATAGCAATTAAGGCTTCCCCAGCTTGAAACAATATTGAGGAAATTATAATTTGCTATTGGCAAAAGCGAATTTAAGCTTAAATTCGCTACTGGCAGTAGTGAATTCACAAAAATAGGTTAGTTTGGGCAATACTTTTCCTAGTGTGTTACTTGGGGATATACTTTTATTAAAAATGTTACTCCCTCCGACCCAGAATAAATGTCGTGGTTGACTTGTCAACGTTTTTAAAGAAGGTGCTTTACTAGTTTGTACGTTACTTGTACAATGATAAAATTGCACCAAGTCACTTTCCTTGATCGGAAACGCGACGTTTATTTTGGGACGAACCTAAATGGAAAGTGCGACATTTATTCTGAGACAGAGGGAGTGCTTTGAGAAAAGAGGGAGTACTCTGAGAAAGGAATCGCCCAAATTCTCAGAGAGCTTGTATAGAAGAACATGGAAGTACCTTCAAGGATTCGTGTCAGCAGAGGCTGCAATCTACTGGTTTCAGCCATCTGCCTTATATTATTCTCGCACACCTCCAAATTCTCCAAAGTTTTATCAGCTTTCTCAACGGTCAAAATATTTTCAGATTTGCTGCTCGTCATTCCAACTAATATGAGGATTGCTCCATTAATAGAACCAATCTTTTCACACAATGCCTCAGATTTGGAGAGCTCAAAGAGCAAAGAAACGGCTTCTTCCCTTTCTTTAGATTGTTCATGAGACAAGAACTTGACTATTGTGCGTACTGTGTCCCCTTCAGCCATTATAGCCTGCAAAACCAAGAAGATCATCATAAATTACATTGGTGGGCCATGTTAGACGGTCTGAATAAGAAATAATGATACTCCCTCCGTCCCAAAATTATTTTCCCACTTTTTTTGTCGTTAACACGAAGGTACTTTGAGCAATAATTTTAGGTTGATATAATTATCCTAATGAAAATTTAAAACTTATTATTGATACACCATTATAAATACTATCAATTACAGTTTTTAGATGTTCATTCGGATAATTAAATCAACCTAAAATTATTGTTCAAACTACCTTCGCGTTAACGACAAAAAAGTAGGAAGATCATTTTGAGACGGAGGGAGTAATAAAGTTTAGCAACCTTATTATCGGGCTCGTCTTCAACCACAATTCTAAGAGTTTCCAGAGCTTTACATCTTACTCTGCGACTCGAACTCTTCAGCACGTCCACAACCATAGGTATAAGCTCCGCATTACGAATCACATGCTTATTTGACCGACTTTTTCGGCAGAGGTGCTGCACAAATTTCAAAGCCTGCATAATATCATTTTCAGCACTTTCTACAGTTAAGGATCTGCGGGCCATATCTAGTTGAACAGCTTCGTTCCGAGCATTCCATTCTTCAATAGTGTTCCTCAAGGCAATACTTGGATTGAGATCAGTGCTCCGTAATTCTTTGAGCGTCAAGGGGCAAACTAGCTTTCTTCCGCTCTCTTTACATTCCTTAAACCATTTTTCAATGGCATCACGCTCAAAAGTTTGACCATTTTCTAATGTAACAGGATCCCGCATTATTTGTTTCGTGAGAGGGCATATGAATGCATCGTATATAGGCTCTACGTACGATCTCTCAAACTGGTAGCTATCATCTGACTGGCTACCCAGGTCATTACTTCCGTCCCAGCTTCCAGCCATCAGGTTCAGTGAAAATAATCCTGCATGTGATACATGAAAATGAAAATTTCACCTGGGAAGGTAAATTCTCAATTGCATTGCAGGACAAAGAGAAACAGGGAACAAAAGGAAAACAGAAACGTACTGGAGCCACTGTAAAAAGTGATTCCTGACAAGGTTAACAATATGAGGGATAAGCTATGAACAGAATAATCCAAAGAGAAAAAAAAAACTTGAAATATAACAACCTTAAACGCATTACTAGGTTGCAGAGAATGTCAAGTGTCTAAGCTTAAACAAGAACTCTGTGGCAATAATACTGTAGTAGTCAAAGGAATCATAAGAAAGATATAGTAGTGCAATTTATAAATAGACTGTTTCAATTTTGAGGCAGCAACAATTTGAAAATTATCTAATTGGTCTGGGTCTTTCCTCCGTGTCTTTCTTGATTATCATTCAACTCCTTTTTTAAGTTTCTGTGTTGAGGCAGTTATGTCGGTGTATTGAAGCAGTTATGCCAGTAATCGTAGATGACATTACCGGGGCCCCTTGATTCTTGTCAAAGTGCCGGTGATGCACAACCCAACAGTGGTGCCGATGTGGTAGTTTTACACCAAGTTAACCCCCCCCCCCACACACACACACAATCTTGCCTCATAGACAGAACTGGGTACACAAAAAGTACTCTATCCAGTCCGACCAAATAGTCCACCTTGAATTTTTCTGGTTACTCGAATATGTTTTAACCAATGATTTTTCATAAATTTATTTGTTTTCACAATGTTGTAAAATTTGTGGAGCATGGTATGCTTGATGTAGTTATTATTAATGAAATTTTATTTCTCAAGACAGAATATGTTATAAAGGGCAAACCCCGATGCGCCAAGCGCTCCCCGCCAAACGGGGGTTGGGAGAGGGAACCATTTGCTAGAGCCTTCCCCTTGACAATTGCCAAGAGGTTGTTCGCCAAGACATATATGTTATATTTCAATTTAATTAAGCCCCCTGTTAACTTTAAGAACGAGGATTGTTTGCTTGGAAAGAAGGAAGTAATACAAGTTCATTAGTTAAAATCAGGGTGTCAGCTTAAGAGTAGATTTGGGAAGTTCATGATGTGTGACAAAAGATAGTACAGTAGCATAGAGTCATAAAGCTGAAACCCCTGAAGTGCAAAAGATGTGAGGGTTTCATGAAGGGGGGGGGGGGTTACAAGATTATTGAGATAATCCAAAACAGATTCAAGGTAAAAACGATGAACTCTAAGTTTTAACAAACTTACACTATCATGGTGAGTTGTCTAAAGGGCAGCATGCCTATAGCGATATACATCCAAAATATTGTTTGAAGGTACCCTCAAATCAGTTCCTCAACTTGACTGATTATGGAGTTAACACAAGGCATAATATGATTCAAGAGCCATTGATAGCTTGGAGAATGGCTTCCAAGTGACACCGAGTGCATAAACAAACATCGGATTCTCAAGAGTTTCTAATCATGAATCTCCAAAGAAACAGAAACATTCTACAAGGATTAATTATTCATATGGTGGAAGCATTTCCAGCTTTTGAAAACCCAAATAATCATGTGAGTATCTGAAAAGTTACTTTGAATCTGATTAGTCTCAAACTTAATGCATCAAGACTTTTAAAAATGATATACTCCCTCTGTCCCAGAATAAGGTTCTTACTTTCCTTTTTGGTTTGTTCCAAAGTAAGGTTCTTAGTTGCTTTATTACTTAAAATGGACAACGAGACCCACTTGTCATTCTCACAACAAAAACTCCCTATTCACTTTCTCTCTCCTACTTTACTTTTCATACTCACAACATTTACTTTTTCTTAATCCCCATGTAAAGTCAAACTAGGAACCTTATTATGGGACGGAGGGAATATATATTTATGTGTGTGTTTGTATGCGCGTCTGCGTGTGTGTGAATGAATGACAGATCAGAGTTTAAGGCTGAGTGGTCAATGAAAATAGCTACAGGTGAAAGTGAAGACTGAAGGTTGTGATTTCCAACAAAACTGATATGATTAGTAGAGCTGATCATGTATCAGTGAAGCATTTCAAGACGCTTATGTTGTTTTGCAGATTGTTTGGCATGGTAAAAACAGAACGTCTTACTGCTCGTATCATACATTGGGGGAGTTGAAAGAAATGGGAATATGTAGGTTTATTCAATCTAGTTCCCAGCTCCACCTACTATCCCCCACCCCCACCCAAACAAAAAAGGTTTTAACAATAAGTGTCTGGATCAAGGTTTGGCAATTCTTGAGTGGCACAAAATGGTTTGGAGGCCATTAGAGAATATTCCTAGTCAACCAAACCTCATTGGAACTGCAAAAAAGCCAAACACTCTCCAATGCTAATTATGCAGAAAGCAAAAGATCCTTAACTAAAGTCTTGGTTATGAACTTCTGAGCACCTTATTTGCTGGTACTGAGCTATTGAGCGCACACACAAAAAAAAAAAAAAAAAAAAAGACATGTCTTATTGTCTCTCTGAAGTATACCAGCAAAAAAGTATATTAAAGTCAAACTAAAAGAAGACATTGTGGTGGACAATGAGATCAAAACGATGGGCTTCAAGCAATTTGATTAAAACGTCAAATTACATCATAACATCAAATGAGACATTACCAATTCCACACCTTAGGGGGCATTGCATACACATGCATTCATGATATCAGAAGACCTTGTGAAACAACAGAGTATGTTACTCCATCATGCTTTACAATGTCTTTATGATTACTTCTTGAACTCTTAGATTTTCAATCATTCCATCAAACTATTTAACTTATCTCGGTCGAACCCTAGTATGAACGTTGAACCCTAGTATGAACGGCTGTTAAGGCATTGGATGCAGGTGCTAATTGACAAAACTATCCAAATTTATTTGATGGGTTCCAAATGGCATGATTATTTTAACCTACTACAAAATACATGATAATCCCCAACCAGCCTAACCGTGCAATCAAACAACTCGCATCACACTTAAGCCTTATTCAACAGTCCTAATGTTGTACGCCAATCTATTTTCTCTCCAAAGTAACCAATGCAAACAATATTTTCTCTCCGCCCAAGACCGATCACCTCAAATGCACCAACACCCAACACCTAGAAGGCTATTAAAGCCAACAAATGTCCACAATCCATGTTCAAATCCTTTCCTAACTAGGTCAAATCCAAAACAAATCTAATCAGATATATTTTCAGTAGTCATTTTACTAGCAACCATTGATACTTCAGTAGTTTCACTCTCATTTGTTTTATATATTACAACAAGAGACTTTATCGGTACAGATTCCCTCGGTATAAACCACATCCTTAACTTGATTACTATATATTGCTGAAAATGTATCATCCTAGGTGTACAATATAGTTGTGACTTGTAAGATCGGTGGGATAATTAGATGAAAAGCGGTGGTTTTGGAGCTTATAAATGTTAAGAGATTAATTTGATCTAGTTAGGATTGTAATTATCGAATTTCCATCTTATTGTTCATAGCCTTCATCCAAATCAGTTAAGTGGCAACTTAAAATCTAGTTTAGAACCTATGAAGTCATGAACTGTATCCTCGACTTCAAGTTTTCAACTGGAAGCAGCTCCCGAGGGTGAAGTTATTGCTGGGAAGTGGTGTTGGTTAGAGACTCTCATAAAGGAACTCACGATCACAATGTTATACTCCCTCCGGGTGCCAAAATTAATGACCATTTTTTTTTCAAATTTGCTCTTGATTACGAGAAAATTTGAAAAAAAAAAATTAAAAAAAAATTGGACATTCATTTTGGGACGGATGGAGTAAGAAACAAGGATAAGAATTCATAATCTCGCTTCTATTATCCTCAACAACGAAAAATGAAAATGGGGAAATGATCAGGTGTACCACATGAGAACTAGACCCATGCAGTCAAGACTTCTCGAAAAGGGTCAATCAACTTGGATAGTGGGGCTTCTTCTTCCTTTCCTTCCTAAGGGTTTGAACATCAGCTAGCAATTACAATTTACAAGACCGTACTTAAAAGAACAATCTTCTCTCAACTACTGAGACTTGGAGAGTAATTCAGCAAGTTTTAACTAGCTGTGCAAGTGGATCCTCAAATGCACCAGAATCTATAGCTACAACTGTGGCAGAACCAGATCCTTCCTTTGAGATGATATCATTCAATCCAATCTCAGTAACTGACACATTTAAAGACTGCCCAATAATGTGATATCTTACCTCTTAGGGCTCGTTTGGTAGGCCGATAGGATTAGCATGTATTACTACGGTTGCATTTAATCGACCAAACATACTTTTATTGGACTAATAATTCTATCCGGTCATTTATCTACCTACCAAACGGCCCCTTACTGAATTAATTGGACACTCCAAATCAATAAATACAGTGTCATACATTTACAAAATGAACAAGAATTCAACTAGAATCAAACAAATCGCAAATCTCAATTCAGTATTATCATCAAAAACTGAATTGATACTAAAATTGAGTAAAATTCAAACAAATAACCCCTCAATCCACTCCAAATGACACACAAACACAAACACAAACACAAACACAAACACAAACACATAGTGATATATTGCTAAAGAGAGGAAAATTGAAGAAAAGCCCTTACCTTTGATCTGGATTTGTATGAAAAGCTCAAAAATTTGTTGTTTAAAAGTGACCCTTTGAGCTTTGATTCACTACAGTACAGATGTTTTCATAGGAGACATCAACTGAACAAGACAATGAACAGCCTTTCTTCCATGGCTACTGTAGGGGATAATGATTGAGGGAGGGATTTTCTTGGATTTAGGGTTCCAAATTTCATGTGGGGAAGGAAGAAGGAAAGTGCAGCGGGTGATGGAGAATAACAACAAGAAAAAGAAAACAAGAAAACATTTTTATCGTTATCATAATACTAATAATAATAGTGTTAGAGAGAGAAAGTTGACTTGAAGCCGAATGGTCAATGTTAGAGAGAGAAATAGAAGAAGAGAAGAAAAAGACTGGCAAAGAAAAAAGGCAGGCTGGCTCTCTCTCTCTCTCATCGTGTCTTGAGTTTTGACTGAGAATCCAGGCTGGCTAATTCTTGAAAAGCTTGTTATCAAGTGTTCATATGTCCGTACAATTTGATACAGGGCTCGCCTTGTCTTTACGCTAAATATGGCCAAAATATACTGTATTATGTACTCCCTCCTTCCCGGTAGGAGCGTCGGCATTTTAGGGGTGGCACGCAAATTAAGAAAAAGTGTGGGAAGAAAAAATATTGTGAGTGTAATTTGAAAATAGGAGAGAGAATTAGTGGAGGAAATAGTGAATTTAAAAAGTGTTGTGAGTGTAGAGGAGAGAGAATTAGTGGAGGGAATAGTGGATGGGTAATAGAATATTAATAAAATATTTCCTTTTTAGGAAAGGGTGACGCTTTAAACGGGACACTCTTTTGGGTAAAAAGTGACGCTTCGAATGGGACGGAGGGAGTATTATTTTTATCATAAAGTTTACTTCCTCCGTTCATAATAGCTTACTCATTTACTGTTAAAAAGAAAAAATAAGGAATAATATTATTAAAGTAAGAGTTGTGAGTGGATAGGATAGAGAATGAGTGAAGAGAATAGTAAATTTGAAAAGTGCTGTGAGTATGACAAGTGGGTCTCATGAATAAAGAATTATTAAAAAGTTTTCTTTTTAAGAAAGTGTGATTTTAATGTGAGACGCCCAAAATAAAAAATGAATAAGGTAATATGGGACGGAGGGAGTACATAATTTAATGACTCATATTTATATTTAAAATATATGACTCATAATTTTAATAATTTTAATAGAATTTTAACAATTTTTTTTATTTTAATAGTAAATCTAATATTTATTAGAAATACTTCTAAAATAAGTAACTCTTATAAGTTGTCTTAATATCAACTTAGATAACTAAACACTTTCTTCACATAAAAATATCTCGCAATATACTGAGTTTCTACAACGTAAGTGAGTTTCTACAACGTAAGTTTTTAACTTGCCAAAAAAAAAATTAAAAATAGATAAGGTACATAATGAAAACTAATAAAAAAAAAATTACAACAACAAAAATTTGATGTTGTAACACTTGTTGTGCCGGATGTTGTTATTTGAAAACACATCCGCATCGGATCTTCTTTTACTTCAATTTCGTGCACAATTTGTGCCCACACATATCTTCTTTCTCTTCAATCTCCGTTTCTAAAGCGAACGATACTTAATCATAGTTTTTAAAATGAATGTCACTCTATTATTTAGAAAATGCAAGTAATGTTAATATGGATCATTGTTATAGTAAGCAGCAATTAATCATTGATTTTATAGTGGACGACAATTAATCATCGTTTTATAGTAACCGATATTCAATCATCGTTTTTATAGTGAACGACACTCAATTATCGTTTTTATAGCGAATGATACTTATTTATTTAAAAGATGAAAGTGATGTCGGTATGGTTATGTGGTGGCTATACCACTATATATGGTGGTGGTCTAAATGTGTGAGGGAGAGACAGTTCTTGCTAAATAGAAAAGTTAAAAGACTTCTTTTTTTTTTTTGGGACAAAAGTTGATTGTCTCTGCAATGGTGTATAAAAGACGAAACGGAAGAGGAAGATGAAGACGAACCATAATCTTTAACACTGAGAAGATGATGCATCTTTTGATTATCAATGATGTCACATGGAGGAGACATTAAAGGTTATTTCATTATGTCGGGTTACAATAATTATTCAAAGTATATAGATATGATTTCAAGAGTGAAACCATGCTCTTATACCATAATAAATGGACCAAAAATATATTATGTATTATTTTTATCTCAAAATTTACATAATTTAGATGAGTCATATCTCAAAACATATAAGTCCTAATTCTAATAGGATTCTAACAAATCTCCTTATTATAAGGGCTCGTTTGGTAGCCGAGTATGATTAGCCCGTAGTAATAGTGAGGGGATTGTTAATCCTATGATTAATAATGAGGCTTCCTAATAATCCTGATTGAAAATATAAACTTTTGTTTGGTAGAAATCACATAAAACAAGACAATGTTCTTTTAAAGACCAAATTACCCGTACAATTATAAAGAGACAATCAATGGAACAGTTAAAGAAAATTAGCACTCTTTTTTTTTTCTAAATTGACAAAATGTTAACATTTTGTATAGAGAGAATTAAACATGGAAGGTCAAGTCATTCAATAGTTGACATATATATTGGGGGTAGTTTTGTCAAAAATATTTTTATCCACCATGTTCTAATACCCTCATTAATAATACCACCCTTCCATTGGGATAAATAAGGAGGGGATAAGAAGCTAATCCCAGTGAAGATGATAATATATATTGTTGCCTTTTTTCCTACAAAACACTCGACTTCGGGGATTATTAATCTCATCTGGTGCTAAGACGGGCTACCAAACGGACACTAAAAGTAAATCTAATACTTATGAATACTCCTGACATAGGTTAACTCTTCTAATGTGGCTAAATACCAACTTATTTAACTAAATACTTTCATTCCTTAAAATATCTCTCAATATATTAACACCCTTCCTTAAGTTGGAACATCTACAACGTAGATTTTCAATTTGTCAAAAAGAAATTAAAAAATGGAAAAGGTACATAATAATAATTCATAAAAAAACTGTCAAAAATTTGATGTCGTAACACATATTGTGTCGAATGTTGTTATATCTAAAGAGACATCTACATCAGATCTTCTGTTACTTCAATCTCGTGCATAACTTGTGTTCTCACATATTTTCTTTTTTTCTATCTCCATTTTTTTAGAGTGAACAACACTTAATTACTGTTTTTAGAGTGAATGAAACTATTATTTAAAAAATGGAAGTGTTAATCATCGTTTTTATAGTGAATGCACTTAATCATTATTTTTTATACTAAACGACACTCAATTGTTATTTGAAGAGACATCTGAATCAGATCTTCTTTTACTTCAGTTTCGTGCACAATTTGTGCCCGCACATGTCTTCTTTCTATTCAATCTCCGTTTTTAGAGAGAACGATACTTAATCATCTTTTTTAAAATGAATGACACTTTATTATTTATAAGATGCAAGTAATGTTAATATGGATTTTTGTTATAGTGAGCAACAATTAATCATCGTTTTTATAGTGGGCGACACTTAACCATCGTTTTATAGTAAACGATATTCAATCATCGTTTTTATAGTAAACGACACTCAATTATCGTTTTTATAATGAGCAACACTTATTTATTTAAAAGATGAAAGTGATGTCAGTATGGTTATGTGGTGGCCATACCACCATATATGGTGGTGGTATAAATGTGTGAGGGAGAGAGCGTTCTTGCTAAATAGAAAAGTTAAAAGACTTTTTTTTTTTTGGACAAAAGTTGATTGCCTCTGCAATGGTGTATAAAAGATGGAACGGAAGAGGAAGACGAACCTTAATCTTTATGACCGAAGATGATGCATCTTTTGTTTATCAATGATGTCACATAGAGAAGACATTAAAGGTTATTTCATCATGTCACAACTAATGTTACAATGGTTATTCAAAGTATATAGATAAGATTTCAAGAGGGAAACCATGTTCCGATAACATAATAAATGGATCAAAAATATATTATGTATTATTTTTGTCTCAAAATTTACATAAGTTAGATGAGTCATATTTATACTCAAAATATATAAGTCCTAATTCTAATGTGATTCTAACAAATCTCCTTATTTTAAAAGTAAATCTAATACTTATGAATACTTCTGACATAAGTAACTCTTCTAATGTGGCTCAATACCAACTTAGTTAACTAAATACTTTCTTTCCATAAAATATCTCTCAATATATTAACACCATCCTTTAAGTTGGAACATCTACAATGTAGATTTTCAATTTATCAAAAAGAAATTAAAAAATGGAAAAGGTACATAATAATAATTCATAAAAAACTGTCAAAAATTTGATATTGTAACACATATTGTGTCGGATGTTGTTATATCTGAAGAGACGTCTGCATCAGATCTTCTGTTACTTTAATCTCGTGCACAACTTGTGTTCGCACATGTTTTCTTTTTCTTCTATCTTCGTTTTTTTAGATTTAACGACACTTAATTACTGTTTTTAGAGTGAACGAAACTATTATTTAAAAAATGAAAGTGTTAATCATCGTTTTTATAATGAATGACACTTAATCATTATTTTTTTATACTGAACGACACTCAATTGTTTAAAAGATGGAAGTGATGTCAACGATCTCAAAACACAAACTTTCTTCATCCAACAACAAAATCCGATCATTCTTTATACATCAACAACAATTTTAAAATAAAACCTTCTTCAAAATCCTATTATTTTTCATGAAATCAAATGCATGTGACCGACACACACACAAAACGTACAATACCAACAATAGCGTCTTTGGTCAACGATTCATTCTCCAAATCATATAGAAATCAATCGAGGGAAATATCTATGAACAGAGAACAGAAAAGGGACAGACGGATCTGGAAAAGGGCAGATATGGAGAAAGGGAGGATCTGCAGAAAGACGAAGAGGGGAGATAAAGGGAAGGAGATGCGACGGCGGATATGGATAGAGAAAAAGGGCACCCACAATGCATATCGTGCTTATATATTAACACTCTCACTCACGTGAATACGTGAATTTACAGGGGTGCAATTGGGTCAATACGCACCATTTATAATGTTTTTAGGATAAATGCAAGCGGAAATATTTGAACCCTAGATCTTGCCAAATCATGAGCTCTGATACCGTGTTAAGTAACCAACTCATCTAAAACCTTAAGGTGATAGAGAGGGCACCCATAATGTATATTATGCTTAGATATTAACAGTGAGCGAGAAACGACGCCAGCATCCGACTGGCGGTGGAAGGGGAGACGAAAGGTTGATTTTGGCGATGGAAGGGCTTTAAAGTTATAACGTTACAAGGCTTGGGGGTACGGGAAGAGTGTGGAGGGAGAGGACTATTTTTAATTAAACTCCTTTTAATTGAAATATTTTAATATTTTAAAATCCATGAAAGATTTTAACATTTAAAAAATTAACTCATATAAAATATCAACTTGTTAATATAAATATTAGCTTTTTAAAATTAACTCATAGAAAATATTAATATTCATAAAAAAAAATTAATAAAAAATATTGTTAGTATAAATATTAGCTTTTAAAACAAATAATTTTTTCTTATCAAAAATATATTTGCATTTTTAAATGTTCTTATAATAAAATATCATTTGTTTTTTTATATTTAAGGATATTTTATTTTCTATTTTGTCTATTCATTTTCATTCAATTTGTACTAAAACAATAGCGAAAGAATTCTTGTTCAAAATTAATCCATTAAATGACACATGAGTTGCACATGCAAATCATGACAACTTTGAGACCTAAATTGATAATAGTGAAAAAATAGAACCAGCATTGTGAACATCCCATCCCATGAACTTTGCGGCCTAAAATGCAATTTACCCTTCAATTTATTTCCAATCACACTAATTCGCGCTATTGTCGTTGTTGCTCTCGTGATATACTCGATATCTATGCGCAATTACCACTTGAAATATTTCTGCCATCGAATCATTTTCATGAACAATCCAATCAAATTTGAGAAATAGGAAAACAAACCAATAGCCGTTAAATAAGGAGTTAAATGACACTTCTACGAAACCAACTAACTCGCCCGTTAAGCCGTTACAAATTGCTTAAAACCGGAAGAGTCCATGTTTTCGGACAGTTTCCAGATAATATATCAGTTGTCAGCAAATCTCTTCAGCAAATATGATGTCAAATAAATCTTGCACTGCAAAAGTTTGTATTAATCAGTTGAGCAAACATCAAATAGTAACAAAACAACTGCCAAGTAAACATCAAATAGCAATAAATCAACTATCAGACCTATAGGATTAACAAAACCTGCTTGCATCCTTTTTACAAATTCAAACACAACAGAACCTTTTTCGTTTTTTTGACAAAAGAAGTTTGGAGAATTTTTAAAGCATGCCGTTTTTCAAGTCAACTTTGTTGTACGAGTAATATATTTGTGCTTCTCGTTAACTACAACAGGTGTTTAAGTGATAATGGATGACAACGAAACGCAATTCGTTTCTCCCAACTGCTTATACTGATGTGTCTTTGCAACCTAAGATATAAATTGATCTGCTATTTTTACTCGTTTCAATCATACCTTCTTTCTTTGGGAATGTTAGGTTGATCAATAAGGAGCTGCTGGAGGGCACCTAAATCACTAGCACTGCATAATAAAATGAATAACTGGAGTTAAAGCAAAAAAAAATAAAAAATAATAAATAAATAAATAGACTAGAATGTTGCACGCAACTTCATGTTGACTGCAATTCATTTATATAATTGGGTTTCTTTCTAACAGTTTAACCTTTTATATGAGTCGGTAATTTAACATGGTACAATTGCCCAAGATCTTAGGTTCAGGTCCACCCCGCTTGCCTTTGGCACTTTTCGGAACCTTGATTGGTTTGTGATGCCCCTTGTTAGTAAGGTGCCTTTATTTTGCTGGATTGTGGAGTCCTAAACCAACATGGAGCCGAGGAGGAGAGGGAGTCTAAATCTATGGAGGACTGAGGTTGCAGCGAAAAGGAAGAGAATCATGGCCATGGATGAAACCACTGGCAGCCCATGGAGTGGACTGTTTTGTTTTCCCTCTGGCATACGGCAGCGAAGGTGAAGTACGGCAAGCAGCTTGAGCTGGGCCGAGTTTCTGCAGAGATTTTGGTTTCCTATTTGAACTCAATTCCTTCCCGGATAGATTTAGGGCTTCTTTGTATACTATATATATATAGACACGACCTAAAACACATTGTAGAACATATTGAGAGAATAATTAGAGCTTATTTTTGGCTTGGCATAGCCCCCGGACGTACTTGATTAGTTCAAGAAACCGGGTGAACAATTCCTTGTTGTTTGTGGGGTGTTTGATATTGCTATTGATTGTGTGGGTATAACTTAATCCCCAACAACTGGTATCAAAAGCTTTGATTATTGATCCAAAGTTCATTAGTTGATCTTTGGGTCGCGTTCTTGGAAATTCTGTGGAGCAGTCAAGATGGATAAATCAAGCAATCAGAAATTCAACGGAGCGAATTTCACATTTTGGAAGACGAGGATCACGGACTACCTCTATAGTAAGGATCTTCATCTAGCCTTGGGAGAGAAACCTACAACCATATCAAAGGGAGAGACTTCATCGCAAGCACCAAGGGTGGAGAATGGTAAATGGAGAAGAGGAGACTTGGGTGTTAGATTCGGGTGCGTTGTTTCATTCATGCAGGGCTCAGATGAGATGGAGCAATACACCTCGGGCAATTTTAGGGTGGTCTATCTTGGTGATGATCAACATTTGAAGATCTTGGGAAAAGGGAATGTACGGATCAAGACACAAAGTGGGGCTATTTTGCAGTTGCGAGACGTGAGGCATATTTCTAGTTGAAGAGGAGTACGATGGACATCTAGACAATGGGGGGTATATAACCTTCAATGGTGGGTCATGTGAAATCAGAAAATGAGCGGAGGTAGTATCTACCTGCAACAACATTATTCGCTCGGGTGGGAACAAGAGGCTAGCCGACTGACATGTTGGTGGAAAAGGAAGAGCCATTAACATACAGCTTGTTAGGGGGGAGGAAGACTCAAAGTTGATCAACGTGGAGAATAAGTCACGTGGACCTAATAGAGAGCGAGTAGAGATCACGAGCAGTCAATGAAAGAGACAAGGGGAGACCAAGTTTCATGGAGGGGCATTGCGAGAAAAGTGAGTTTGGAGGGAGAAGGAATCAAAGGAGAAACTGGTTCAGAGAGGCAAGGAGAATCTAACATGGAGAGGTTGAAGCGTCGCTTGGCTTTAACTCGCCTTAGCACTTGAGTGAGGAGGCCCTGCCTTGCCAATTCAATTATTGGAAGACAAATGTGTTCGGAGGTTCATTTCATGGTGGGAGTTGAGTGTTAGTGTCTATGATTATGGTTTTAGTCTCCAGGTGAGATTGTTGGGTTGTGGAGACCTAAACCAACATGGAGACGAGGAGGAGATGGAGTCTAAATCTATGGAGGACGAAGGTTGCAACGAAAAGAAAGAGAAACATGGCCATGGATGAATCCACTGGCAGCCCATGGAGTGGACTGTTTCCCTCTAGTAGACGGCCGAAGGTGACGTACGGCAAGCAGCTTGGGCTGGGCCAAATTTTTGCAGATATTTTGGTTTCCTATTTGAACACGATTCCTTCCCCGGTTAGATTTAGCGCTTCCTTGTATAACTATAAATACATAGACACGACCTAGAACACATTGTAGCACATATTGAGAGAATAATTAGTTTATTCCTGGCTTGGCATCACATACTTTATTAGTTCAAGGAACCGGGTAACAATTCATTGTGTTTGTGTATGTGTTCTTCCATATATTTGTTATTTGTGGGTGTGTTTGATATTGCTATTGATTGTGTGGGTATCACTAAATCCCCAACATATTTATACATCCAAGTATGGGTGTTATCGCAAGTTTGGAGAATTTTTAAAGCATGCCGTTTTTCAAGTCAACTTTGTCATACGAGTAATATATTTGTGCTTCTCGTTAACTACAACAGGTGTTTAAGTGATAATGGATGACAACGAAACGCAATTCGTGATAATGGATGACAACGAAACGCAATTCGTTTCTCCCAACTGCTTATACTGATGTGTCTTTGCAACAACAACAACAACAACAACAACAACAAAGCCTTAGTCCCAAAATAATTTGGGGTCGGCTAACATGAATCCTCATATGTCATCGTGAAAAAAAAATAAATAAATAATAAATAAATAAATAAAAAATAATAATAATAATAATAAAAAATAAATAAAAATAACAAAAAAATAATAATAATAAATAAATAAATAAACAAATAAATAAATAAACATACAAAAAAATAAAAAAATAAAAAAATAATAAATAAATAAATCAACCCCCACATGGATTTTTGCCCTCCACTCCGGCCTCTTGACACCATACTTTCATCCACTCCAAGTAAACTCATATCATTTTCAATTACTCTAATCCAAGTTTGTTTGGGTCTTCCCTACCCTCGCCATTTTATCATTTCTCCACTGCTCCGCCTCCTAACCGGCAGGCATCGCTCGGTCTCCTTCTCACATGTCCAAACCACCTTAGACGATTTTCCCTCATTTTATCCTCAATGGGCGCAACTCCTACTTTACCTCTGATCACCTCATTCCCCAATCGATCCTTTCTTGTATGACCGCACATCCATCGAGGCATACGCATCTCCGCCACATTCATCTTATGCACGTGACACTGTTTCACGGCCCAACATTCGGTGCCGTAAAGCAATGCCGGCCTAATTGCCGTGCGGTAGAATTTTCCCTTTAATCTATTGGGCATGCCGCGATCACATAGAAACCCTGTGGCACTCTTCCACTTCAACCAACCTGCTTTAATCCTATGAGCCACATCTCCATCTAATTCTCCATCCTTTTGGATATTGGATCCAAGATAGCGAAAAAACTCAGAAGCCTGGATAATATTTCCATCAAATGTGTGCCCCTGCCTCCCTACTTCCAACTCTGCTAAACTTACACTCCAAATATTCAGTCTTGCTTCTGCTTAGTCGAAAACCTCGAGATTCCAAAGTGTGTCTCCACAACTCCAATTTACTTTCAACACCCTCTCTTGTCTCATCAATCAGCACAATATCATCTGCGAACAGCATACACTTTGGTATATCATCTTGGACTGACCTCGTCAATTCGTCCATTATCAAAGCAAAAAGAAAGGGGCTAAGTGCGGAACCTTGATGCACTCCAATCTTTATAGGGAACTTTTCAGTCTTCCCAACACTAGTCTGTACACAAGTACTAATTCCATTATACATGTCCTTGATAATATCAATATATTTCTTTGAAACACCCTTCTTTGCTAATGCCCACCAAAGTACCTCTCTTGGCACTTTATCATACGCCTTCTCCAAATCAATGAAGACCATATGCAAATCTTTCTTTTGATCCCGATATTTCTCCATGGTTTGTCTCATAAGATATATTGCCTCCATAGTCGATCTTCCTGGCATAAACCCAAATTGGTTATCCGAAATATCCACAATTTTTCTCAGCCTTTGTGCAATCACTCTTTCCCAAAGTTTCATAGTATGGCTCATTAGTTTGATCCCCCGATAGTTGGCACAATCTTGGACATCACCTTTATTCTTATACAAAGGGATCAGAGTACTCTTCCGCTACTCCAATGGCATTGTGTTAACTCTCCATATCTTGTTAAATAGCGTTGTTAACCAATCTACTCCCTCTTCCCGAAACATCTCCAAACCTCAATTGGTATACCATCCGGCCAGACGGCTTTCTTCAATCTCATCTTTTTCATTGCCATTTCCACTTCACTCTTTCGAATTCTCCGCATAAAATCTCGATTAACCATACTCGAAGAGATATTTAAATCTCCAACATCCTGCTCTTGACCGCCATTGAACAAGTTATCAAAGTACGAACTCCATCTATCTTTTATCTCTTTATCCCCGACTAAAACTCTTTGGTCTACATCCTTCACACATTTAACCGTCCCAATATCTCGTGTCCTCTTATCCCTCATACGAGCGAGTCTGTAGATGTCCTTTTCCCCTTCTTTTGTATCCAACTTATCATAAAGTTTCTGATTCACCTTTGCTCTTGCGTCTCTTATTGCTTTCTTAGCATCTCTTCTAGCTTCCTTATACTTCTCATAGTTCTCGTCGCTCCTACATTTCCCCAATAATTTGTAGCATTCTCGCTTGCCCTTTATTGCTTGTTTTACTTCCTCGTTCCACCATGACGTGTCCTTACTTGGTGGCCCATTTCCTCTAGATTCTCCAAGGACTTCTTTCGCCACCTCCTTTATGGTATGTACCATCTTAGTCCAAGTCGAATCTATATCCATATCCTCCATATTATCCGCCCAAATACCGGTATCGACCATCTTAGCTACAAATTTCGGTTGATTCTTCCCCTCAAGTCTCCACCACTTGATTCTAGGATCTACCTGTGATTTTCTCTTCCTCGAAATTCTCTTACTTCGAAAATCAAGTACCACCGCCTATGTTGAGTTGCCGTGCTCTACTTTAGAACAACCTTGCAATCTGTATAACTCTTTCTACAAGTATTTCTTACTAAGAAGAAGTCAATCTGACTCGCATTACCTCCACTCCTATATGACACCAAGTGAGATTCTCTCTTCTTGAACCAAGTGTTCATTATACTCAAGTCATATGCCAACGCAAAGTCCAGGATACTATTTCCTGCTTCATTCCTCTCTCCAAAACCAAAACCTCCACGTATGCTCTCAAAGCCATGTCGACTAGACCCCACATGTCCGTTCGCATCACCACCAGTCACTAATTTTTCACCACTAGGTACTCGTTGCACTACCTCCTCCAAATCTTCCCAGAACACTTGTTTAATAGATGCATCCAACCCTACTTGTGGTGCATATGCGGAAATAATAGTTATAATCTCATCACGTATCACCAGCTTAATGCCCATAATTCGATCACTCTTCCTGTACACTTCCACCACATCATTAATATACTCCTTATCAATAATGATACCCACTCCATTTCTACCCTTATCCTTTCCTGAGTACCAAAGCTTAAAACCCCAAGGCGATATTTCTTTTGCTTTCTCTCCAACCCACTTAGTTTCCTGTAGACACATTATGTGAATCTTCCTCCTCCTCATAACTTCCACCACCTCTGCTGATCTCCCTGTCAATGATTCAATGTTCCACGTTCCAAAGCGCATCCCACTACCCTTACACCTACCATGGACTAGCTTCTTTACCCGCACCGTTCGCAATGCGGAACCTTGCATATTCGACACCACCCCCGGCGAAGAGATGGCGCGTCGCTTCCGGCGACGACCTAGCAACTCGCATACTTATCACTACACCTGTGTCTTTGAAGTGTAGCGCACCCTTGCATATTTGACACCACCCCCGAGCGAAGAGATGGCGCGTCGCTTCCGGGCGACGACCTAGCAACCTTTGCATACTTATCACTACACCCAGGTCTTTGAAGTGTAGCGCGTCGCTGCTGAGGAAACGCCCCAACGATATTCACATTCAGATTCATGTCATGTTAATGGGACGAAATTTTTACGCTGGCTGTCACATGCCTACCGCAACCCTCGCCCTTTATCCTGACTTGGGACAGGCAAGGATAAATCCTTGGTGGGTTTTGATGTGTCTTTGCAACCTAAGATATAAATTGATCTACTATTTTTACTCGTTTCAATCATACCTTCTTCTTTGGGAATGTTAGGTTGATCAATAAGGAGCTGTTGGAGGGCACCTAAATCACTCGCACTACATAATAAAATGAATAACTGGAGTTAAGCAAAAAAAAAAAAGACTAGAATGTTGCATGCAACTTCATGTTGACTGCAATTCATTTATATAATTGGGTTCCTTTCTAACAGTTTAACCTTTTAGGCAAGCAGCTTGAGCTGGGCCGAATTTCTGCAGAGATTTTGGTTTCCTATTTGAACTCGATTCCTTCCCCGGATAGTTTAGGGCTTCTTTGTACAACTATATATATATATAGACACGACCTAGAACACATTGTAACACATATTGAGAGAATAATTAGCTTATTTTTGGCTTGGCATAGACCCCGGACGTACTTGATTAGTTCAAGAAACCGAGTGAACAATTCCTTGTTGTTTGTGGGGTGTTTGATATTGCTATTGATTGTGTGGGTATCACTTGATACCCAACAACTGGTATCAAGAGCTTTGGTTATTGATCCACAGTTAATTAGTTGATCTTTGGGTCGCGTTCTTGGATATTATGTGGAGCAGTAAAGATGGATAAATCAAGCATTAAGAAATTCAACGGAGCGAATTTCACATTTTGGAAGACGAGGATCACGGACTACCTCTATAGTAAGGATCTTCATCTTGCCTTGGGAGAGAAACCTGCAACCATGTCGAAGGGAGATACTTCAGCGCAAGCACTAAGGTGGCGTTTGGTTGGAAGGAAAAGGGGGGAAAGGAATGGAAAACTCCCCCTTTTCCATTCCTTTCCTCCGTTTGGTTCAAGTTTTTTAAAAAAAAAATTCCGAAGGAAAGTTGAATTCCTTCAAATGAAGGAATTCAACTTTCCTTCATAAAATCGATGGAAAGTCCAATTCCTTTGGGAATGGAAAAAAAAAAAATTTTTTTTGACCAAAATACCCCCAAACCCTACCCACCCCTACCCCCTACCCAGCACCCACCCACCCGGCCCGCCCCCACCCCCCACCCCACCCCCGCCCCCCCCACCCCCACCCCCACGAATTTTTTTTTTTTGCTACCCTCCCCCACCCTACCCCCACCCCCACCCCTACCCCCCACCCCCACGAAATTTTTTTTTTTTTTTTTTTGCCTACCACTCCCCCACCCTACCCCCACCCTGACCCCCACCCCCCACCCCCCACCCCCACCCCCCACCCCCACGAATTTTTTTTTTTTTTGCCTACCCTCCCCCACCCCCCCCCCCCCCCCCCCCACCCCCCCCACCCCCCACCCCCACGAATTTTTTTTTTTTTTTTTTTTTGCCTACCCTCCACCCTACCCCCACCCCCACCCCCACCCCCCCACCCCCACCCCCCCTCACCTCCCACCCCCACGAATTTTTTTTTTTTTTTTTTTTCGCTCTACCCTCCCCCACCCTACCCCCCACCCCCCTTCCCCCCACCCCCCAACGAATTTTTTTTTTTTTTTTCTGCCTACCCTCCCCCCCCCCACCCTACCCCCACCCCCCCCACCCTCCAAATTTTTTTTAAAGGGTAAATTGGTCATTTTATATGCTTTCATTCCATTCCTATAATTTGTATTTTCAAACCAAACATGATTTGTCAAGGAATTGAATGACAATTCCATTCCATTCCGTGCCAACCAAACGGAGGGGGTTGACCAGTTTTTTTCCATTCCAATTCCATTACAATTCAATTCCATTGACAATTCCATTCCTTCACTTTTTTTTCCACCGAACCAAACGCCCCCTAAGGGTGGAGAATGGTAAAGGGAGAAGAGGAGGACCGAGATCTAAAAAGAATTTGTCAAGTGCTACAAGTGTGATGCTTAGGGTCATATTAGCTATGATTGCCCGGAGAAAACAAGCGAAGAAGATGGTCACGCAGGAGTACATCGCAGATGCATTGTTCTTCGGAGAGAAGCAGTTGGATGAGACTTGGGTGTTTGATTCGGGAGCGTTGTTTCATTCATGCAGGGGCTCAGATGAGATGGAGCAATAACCTCGGGCAATTTTAGGGTGGTCTATCTTGGTGATGATCAATGTTAGAAAATCTCGAAAAAAGGGAATGTACGGATCAAGACACAAAGTGGGGCAGTTTTGCAGTTGCGAGACGTGAGGCATATTCCTAGATGAAGAGAAGTTTTTTCCGATGGACATCTAGACAATGAGGGGTATATAACCTTCAATGGTGGGTCACGGGAAATCAGAAAATGAGCGGAGGTAGTAGCTCTAAGGAGGAAGGAGAAGATGTTGTACACTACCTGTAACAACATTATTCGCTTGGGTGGGAGCAAGAGGCTAGCCGACTGGTGGCATGTTGGTGGAAAAGGAAGAGCCATTAACAAACGGCTTGTTAGGGGGAGGATGACTCAAAGTTGATCAACGTGGAGAATAAGTCACGTGGACCTAATAGAGAGCGAGTAAAGATCACGAGCAGTCAATGCAAGAGACAAGAGAATAATCGAGTGTAAAACATTACTAATATTACCAATATCAAAGAAGAGAAAAGTCGAGTGAAATGGTGCAATCGAAAGAACTACAAGTTTGCAAACCATACTACTGCCACCAAATAATTCAACCAAGAAATGCTATAGAGCCAACTAGTCGTCACTAAATTAAGTACCAACTTCACGTGCCACAGGCTACAACCACTAAGTGATAAGCAGCTAAATAGTCGCATGAATGACACATCACATTGGGACAGAACTAGGCAACTACCATTTGAATCTATAACATTACGATTTCAGATCTTCTAGCATGTGGGTTGGGAGGGGTCCCCAGATTATTTTCTTTTTCCCGGACATCTAATACCAATCAAAAGGAGCAAGTGAGGGGATAAACTTACAAAGTCTTATTCATAGAAAGCATAATACTTTGCAAGGAATCCATCTGCTTTGCCAAGATGGCATCTCCAATGCCACTAACATTATTCCAAGGATCCATGATTCTTGGGATCTTGTATCACCTGATCAAAGAATTATAGATGTTGCAAAGCGAAGTTGCGAATTAGGTGGGACTGATTCGTCCGCAGATACAAGTTGAAAGGAAACTATTAGAGTATGGTATAAGATAGAGGTGCATAGATATCGGTCCCCAACTTACATCCATAAGAACAACACTAACCAAATTTGTTTTGGAGGTAGTATGCGCCCATTCAAACTTCACATCCTAATGTTTATTTAAGTTACCAGCTGATCCAAAAGATGTTGGAAACGTATGTTTAAAATTAGACAACACAACACATCAGAAATACAAGTACTTAGTCCGTAACATAATCAGCATTACCCAAATCTCAAAATCATTAACAACAGCGACCCACTTTGATTCACAAAATATCAGTCAAAACATCAGCCCAAAAGATTAACTTCAACAATCAGTCAGTTTACTTATCAAGACATAAATCATTCTACTATCTATCTATCTCTGTTATCAAGCCATAATACTCCATAAACAAAAATCATTTCTTTTTGGTTATAAACCACTATTCTCACCATTTATTCATGAACATGAACAAAATAACAGAGTATACAAATACACAAACAAATGTGTGTGAAATTGAAAATGGTACCTGTTGGGCTGGTGGGGAAACAGAAGTCCGGCCAACTTCTGCAAGACTCTTTCTTTTCTTGATGCCCTTCTTAGGAAACTCAGTCCAAAGCTCCAGCCACAACGAAATTTCTCCGACGAAATCAATGACTTCCTACAGCATCTTCGTACTCCTCATCTTCATCTTTTTGTTGATTCTCGAATTGCAGCAAGTTGGAGGCAAACCTAGAGATCTCAGTAACAGTTAATCCCCGTGAGTGTTTGAGAAGACGGAGGCTCGTCGGAATGCGGGTTCGACGGTGGAGCGAGGAAGGAGGCGACGCCGCGGAGTTGGCGAGTGATCGTCCGGGGATTTGAAGGGATTGGGGAGAGAGAGAGAGAGAGCAAGGGCAAAGGAGACGGACGGCTTTTGGAATGGAACCGAAGAAAAGAGGGATTAGAAAAGTGAAAACCTAGAAAATAGAAAAGGGAACGACGGAAGTTTGAGAAGGCGCTGGAAAAAAATTAAAGGACTTTTCTATTCTTTTGTGTGCCCATGGACACATGATAAGGATTAAAGATTCTCTTGTAATGTGTGTTAAATTAATACTTGACACACATTACAAGAGAATCTTTGAATAAATCTTTTAAAGATTCTTTTATAATGTGTCAAATTAATCCTTGACGCATATTACAAGAGAATCTTTAAAAAAAATTCTTGTAATATGTGTCAAGTATTAATTTGATACACATTATTACAAGAAAATCTTTAATTCTTATCATGTGCCCATGAGCACACAATAGAAAAGTCCACAATTAAAAAGGGTGAGTTGACCCGTCCACCCCGCCCCGAACCCGTTTGGCCCGATCCCGTTTGGGTTGGTCCGAATTGACTCACTTTCATACGGGTTGATAGTTTTAAAACGCAACCCATTCTTATTTCATGGCGGGACGGGCTGGCCCGACGGGCTCAACCCAAATTGACGGCTCTACTATTTTGTATGTCCTCCGCTCATTGGGGATACGGAGTAAATTTTCAAACAACAAGGGGGGAAATGAAATTATTCAAAACTAAGAGGAGAAAAGTGAAATTAATCCTTTTTAAGTACATTTTACTTAGGAAATGCAGAAACTAGCTAGCCCCGTAGTTTTTCTATTATGCTTTAAATACGTTGCAAATATCTAAAAGATTGCATAAAATTTTATGATATTTCTCTGTCATGCGGTTAACATTTGTCATATCATAAAAATTCTTTGCTTGAAAATCGAAATACAATTTCAAGCTACAAAATCACATGTATATTGCATAAAAAAACTACTAGTTTGAATGATAAGAATTGATGTTTGCAACAATTTTTAAAGTACAGGACTTTATGTGCCTAATATAAAAGTATAGGAGTCATTTGCATAATAGAGAAACCACAGGGGGTTTTCTACTTATTTTTCCTTGTATTTATTCCGTATTCGTCCCTTGGATCGACTGTGATTTTGATTTTGCGCCATGGGAGAAGGAGAAGAAATGAATCGAAGCTCTGAAACATTTACAGAATCAACATCTGTGATGCTGCCCAAAAATAATGGTTGGATTTGGTTTAAGTCCATAAGCGGAAAGTTATCAGGTAAGCCCAAAGCGAGATAAGGTCCAAGAAGAAGATAAGAATAAAGGTAGCCCATGTGTGGGTCGCAGGAAAGCGAGTCAAGGGATGTTCCGCTAAGGACAATGAAAGGAAAGGTCCAAGGTGATATATGCGAGATATTAGTTACTAAACGGCGAGATAATGAAGCAAGCCGGCGGGATAATGACGTAAGATGAGAAGGCGAGACATTAGGTCGGGGCGACACAGTACTCAATTATCCGTATCCGGCGAGAGACAAATCTGAGGGGAGTGACTCATAAGAGGCGGCATATAAATATCTATGAAATGGGGCCCATAAAACGGTTGGGCATTGGGAAAAGTGATCATGTGTTGTAACTTTATTCTTTTTGTTAGCCAATGGGATGATAACGCGTGGCATGAGGCATGGAACGTGAGGATAGCACGTGAAAGGCACGAGGGAAGGGGTATATATATGAGGGAAGGTCTTCTTTGCCAAGGTACGTACACACACTCACCCACAAACACCTTTCCTTACTGTTCTGATTTCCAACCTTAAGCAAACACTTATCCTCACGCCGGAGGGGCTTACGCCGCAGTCGCCCCCGGCTTAGTTGACGTTTGTGGCTGTGCAGGATTGAAGAAGGAGCCGGAGTTGTCCAAATTCGACGGTGTGTTGCTGTTGAGGAAAATCCCGGCAACATCAATTGGTTCCGTTGCCGGGACCTGATTCTCTTCATCTGTCGAAGGTTGTCGGTGATAGGTGAAAAGTTGGTTGCGGTTTGGCAGATCTGGAGGTTTGGTGTTTTTGGGTGATTTTATTTTGGTGTTCTTCATAGTTAGTAAATTTGTTTTGAGTTAAAGCTGGTGGTCATTCATAGTTCTAAATCAATTACTAGTTGATAGTTTGGTTGATTGAAATTTTCGTAGTTTTTGGTATTGTTTGGGGTACAAATTTCTTGGTGTAGAAGTGTGAATCTGGGTTGAATTGGATTTTTCGGAGTTCGTGAAGGTCGTTTGGAGTGGTTGTTTGAATTTGTGGGTTTGAGGTTTTTGGTGTTTCTGGGTTGTGATTTGGGTGGAATTCATGTTGATTTAGACAAGTTTTGTTTGGTACCTGGTGATTGGGTGAAATTTGTGAAGTTGGTTTGGGTTTATGCTTAGAAAAAGTACAAAAGGAAGAAGGACATCTTCAAAGTTTTCTGGGTTGAATCTTCAAATCTTCATAAGATTTGCAGATCCTCAGAGTGTGGGTTCGTCATCCTTGATTACGTGTGAGAATCAACATGATCACCGACTTAGGAAGGAATGATGACTGGGAGGAAACAGAAAGCATGAGGAATAAGTCGGCGATCATTGTTATTGATGAAAAGGCGGCAGATGTGGTTCTACGAGAAAGAGATGATGAGCGAGATTCAGAGTTGGAAATGGTGGAGGAAATATCAGAAGGGAATTTAATGGCGATAATGGTGATGCAAGCCGAGATGGCCTGGTCAAGATCCGCGGAATTTGTGAAAATAAAGGAGCCCCTTATCGAGGAGATAATGATTTCTGATAGTGAGGAGTATGGCGAAGAGATTGTAGTAGAAACACCTGAGGGTGTGTCGCTGGTCGGGAGAGATAAGGGGGAGAGCAGCGACAAAGGTGGTAAAAGATATGACAGTAAGAAGAAGGCGACAGAGATGGAGGTAGACACATTGCAAATGAGAGATGAACCAGACATTCAAGCGGCAGAAGAATTGGAAGAAGTGATTGTTAATGATGAATATCCCGAATAAAAAATTAAGATTGGGATGCAGTTGAAGAAGGAAGAGCAGGATAGATTGATAGAATTTCTGCGGGATAGCACTGATGTATTTGCCTGGAGGCCGGAGGACATGAGGGGCATAGATGAGAATGTCGCTCTTCACTGTTTGAACGCTGATCCAAATGTAGAGCCCTTTAAACAGAAGGTGAGATATCTTTCTGCGGAAAAGGAGAAGGCGGTAATTGGAGAAGTTGAGAAGCTATTAAAGGCGGGAATCATTGAAGAAATTACTTACCCAGTTTGGTTAGCTTGCCCAGTTATGGTGTTGAAGGCAAACAAGAAATGGCGGATGTGCATCGACTTCACAGACTTGAATACAGACTGCCCTAAAGATTGCTATCCTTTGCCAAAAATTGATAGGTTGGTGGATTCCATTGCGGGGCATAAAGTTTTTAGTTTTATTGATGCGTATTCAAGATACCATCAAATTAAGATGCTTGAAGAGGACAAGGCCAAAACAGCGTTTAGAACCCCCATCGGCAACTTTTGTTATAAGATGATGCCTTTTGGCTTAAAAAACGCTGGGGCAACGTATCAGAGGATGGTGAATAAGGTGTTTAAGTCGCAAATTGGGAGAAACGTAGAAGCCTACATTGACGACATGGTGATCAAAACCAAGGAAGAGGATCATTTGGTGGATCTCGCCGAAACCTTTGAGAATTTAAGAAAAAATTCTATGAAGTTAAATCCCAGCAAATGCACTTTTGGAGTTACAGCGGGAAAGTTTTTGGGATTCTTAGTAAACCGCCGCGGCATAGAGGCAAATCCGGAGAAGATCCAAGCTTTAATAGATATGAAGTCGCCCAGAACCATCCAAGAGATTCAAAGATTGAATGGTAGAGTGATAGCATTGGGGCGATTTGTGTCGCGGTCGGCGGAAAAGTGTTTGCCATTCTTCAAGGTGTTGAAAGGAGACCAGAAATTCTCTTGGGATGATAAGTGTGAAGAAGCGTTCCAGAAGGTGAAGGAATACTTGGGAAAGCCGCCAATTCTATGTAGCCCGGAAGAAGGCGACCATCTGTATGTTTATCTGGCGGCCTCTGATCTCGCAGTTACGGCGGTATTGATAAAGGAAGATGGCGGCATACAGAAGCCGGTGTATTATGTGTCAAAAGCGTTAAGTGAAGTGGAGGCAAGGTACTTCAATGCAGAAAAGCTAGCCTATGCCTTGGTGATTGCTACTCGGAAGTTGAGGGCCTATTTTCTCTCTCATCCTATCACTGTTTTGACCAATGCTCCTTTGAGGAAAATTTTACAACAGCCTGATTCAGCGGGAAGGCTCCTCAAATGGTCGATTGAATTGACGGAGTTCGACATTCAGTATGAGGCGAGAAAGGCCAATAAGGCGCAGGCACTGGCAGATTTTTTTATTAGAGACTTCGTTCACTTATGAGAGAGAGGAAATTGAAACCCAGGGAGCTAAGAAACGGAAATCAAAGTCGCAAGATCCTGTAGTTGAAGAAGAGCGAGAAAGACCATCGGGATGTTGGGAGTTGTATGTCGATGGGTCTTCCGCCAAAGAAAAAGGAGGAGCTGGAATATCGCTGAGTTCGCCAGAGAAAGATTGTATATACGAGAAAGCCTTAAGATTCAAGTTCAATATGTCAAACAATCAAGCAGAGTATGAAGCACTGGTGGCGGGATTGGAGTTGTGCCGGGATATAGGGGTTAAGCAAGTAATAGCCCACTCTGATTCCCAATTAATTGTTAACCAGGTGAAGGGCAGATATGGGGTGGTAAATCAAACTTTGGCAAAATATTGTGATATGGCAAGGCAGATTTTGCAAAGTTTCAGTTACTGGGAGTTAATGCAGATTGATAGAGAGAAAAATGAACGTGCCGACATGTTGAGCAAAGCCGCCTGCGATAAGATAGAAGAGTTGCCCAAAAAGATTGTGGTGGAGTTTGTTGAAGAGCCGGCATATGATAGGCCGCTGATAATGGAGGTCGAAGTGGGCGAAAAAGATTGGGTTAGCGAGATGAAGGATTATCTGGAAAGGGAAGAACTGCCCCAAGAGGAAGACAAGGCCAAGATTATTAAGAAAATGTCGCCAAGATTCACTGTGCAGGATGGGATTTTATATCGCAAATCTTTCTCGCGACCTTTGATGAGATGTGTGGAGCCAGGAAAAGTTGATAATGTTTTATTTGAAGTACATGAAGGAGTTTGTGGTGGTCATCCAGGGGCAAGAACATTGGCCAATAAAGTAATGTTCCATGGATATTATTGGCCATCATTGAAGAAGGATGCGGAAGAGTACGTAAGGAGATGTGATCAGTGCCAGCGACATGCAAATATCCCTAGGCTACCGGCGACAGAGCAGACACCAATTATAGCGGCTTGGCCCTTTGATATGTGGGGGATTGATCTTATAGGGCCCTTCCCAAAAGCAAAAGGAGGAGCTCAAATGGTTGTTGTAGCTGTTGATTACTTCACAAAATGGACAGAGGCCAGAGCATTAACTTCTACAACTGAGGACCAGATAATTAGATTTGTAACGGAGGAAATCCTTTGTCGCCATGGTATGCCGCGAGCAATCATTTCGGATCATGGGCCGCAATTCAGAAAGAAGTTTCATGGGTTTTGCTCAAATTTGAACATCAAACATTGGCAGTCCGCAGTTTATAGGCCGCAATGTAATGGACAAGTGGAAGCCGCCAACAAGCAAGTTTTGGATATTTTGTGTAAGAATATAGAAAAGAGGGGAGGAGCTTGGTTGGAAGAATTGTCTACGGCTTTGTGGTATGTTAGAATGACGGTAAAGGGATCAACTGGCGAGACAACGTTTGCATTGACTTATGGTTCCGAAGCAATGGCTCCCGCAGAAATGGGTTTACCTACTCATAGAGTGACCTATTACGACGAAGTGATGAATGGCGATAAAAGGTGCAGCGAACTAGATCTGTGTGATGAGAAGAGGCTTAAAGCGAGAATGAGGATGATCAATTATAAGCAAAGGATGAAGGCTCAGCACGACAAAAGGGTGAACAAAAGATCATTCTGTGTAGGGGATTGGGTGCTAAGGAGTCGCGAGGTTAAGGGAGCAACGGCGAGGTTTGCAAAGTTAGATCCAAAATGGGAGGGTCCCTTTCAAATCGCTAAGGTTGTGCGAGAGGGGACTTATCATTTGAAGGAAGAGGGCGGCAAAGATGTCCCAAATGCATGGAGCGTAGATCATTTCAAGCGATATTACCATTGAAAGGATAAGGGTAATGTGTCTATTCAAAGGTTATTCTTATTATAATCTGTTTAACTGCGATATTGATGAATATATGAAGTTTATGGCTTAAAATTGTTTTGCTTTCATTATACTTTGTCCTATAATAATGTTCATGAGTAAATCGCTAAGAGTAAAGTTGCCTAAAGACAACTTCACTTTTTCGATGGGAGTATAAGTTTATGGTGATATCTCGCCAAAAATAAGAAGGTAAAGAGTTTTTGATGAATTATCAAAAACTCTTTTTGTTGAAGTTATTGAAACAAATTGATGAAGAAAAAGAGCAAAGAAGAGTAAGCCGCAAAGTATCATGTGAAAGAAAGTCTCCGGACTATAAAAAAGAAAGTCTACGGACTATAAAAATGAGAGTCTACGGACTATAAAAAAGAAAGTCTCCGGACTATAAAAAAGAAAGTCTACAGACTATAAACATGAAAGTCTCCGGACTATAAACAAGGAAAGAAAGCACATCTCGCCTGAATGGCATGTAAAGATGTTGCTAGAGAAAAGAGAAAGTCTATCTCGCCTTTATGGCACGTAAAGATACGACTATAAACAAGGAAAGAAAACACATCTCGCCTGAATGGCATGTAAAGATGTTGCTAGAGGAAAATGAAAGTCCCATCTCGCCTGAATGGCATGTATATGGATGCGACTATAAACAGGAAAGTCCCATCTCGCCTGAATGGCATGGATATGGATGCGACTATAAACGAGAAAGTCTAAATCGACTATAAACAAGAAAGTCTAAACCGACTATAAACGAGAAAGTCTAAATCGACTATAAACGAGAAAGTCTAAACCGACTATAAACGAGAAAGTCTAAATCGACTATAAACGAGAAAGTCTATACCGACTATAAACGAGAAAGTCCATGGACTATAAACAAGAAAGAAGCCCATCTCGCCTAAATGGCATGTAAAGATGCGGCATGTATGTAAGGAAGTACATCTCGCCTAAATGACATGTAAAGATGTCGCGAAAAGGGAAGTGAATATATCTCGCTAAAAGGCGTGAAAAGATATAAATCAAGGAAAAAGGGCATGTTTTGTTTTAAGGTAAGTAAGGATGTGGAGGCACAAAATAAGAAAATTGTTCTAAGTAAAAATCACAAAAAAAAAAAAAAAAAAAAAGCAAGGAAGAAGCAAAAGAGAAACAAAGATCAGTGACAATGTGAGTCGCGTTGTACGCACTATAAGTAAAGTCGCCTAAAGACGAATTCACTTTTTCGATGGGAGTATAAGTATGGGGTACCTGTCACGCAAAATAATGATTTTTGATGAACTATCAAAATAAAATAGCAAAAGCGAGATATGATAATAAAGTAAAGCATAAAGATAAAGATGGCAAGCTTGAAGGCCGCAAATATACATTGATCAAAAGGCACGCAGACCCAAATAAAGGAAAGTAAAATTGTTTAGCCATACAGGCAAGTTACAAAAGTAGATCAAGAAAAGCTAAGTACCAAAGTGAAATTAAGTTGAGACATTTGTTTCATCAGTAGGTGCGGGTTGAGTGGAGCTGGAGGCCGCAAGAGCAAGAGCCTTGGCCTCATCCAAAAGTTGATGTTTATGTTCCAATTGATTATTCCATAAAGCAAGAACATTTGGAACCTGAAGAGGAGTGGGAGTCCAAGGCGACTTGCCTAATAGTGCATCTTCTTCTGCTAGATCTTGGAGTTCTTCAGAGGAGTAGGGAACCATGGGATGTCCACGACGGCATACTTCACTGAAGATTGGCTCTGAGCCCCAGTGGGCAAGTCGCTCAATCGTGATGGCGGGAATTTCAGGGGCATCAGCAGCAACTGCTCGCAAGACTTGCAGAGAGGTTTGGTCGCCAATATCAATCAGATCATCCTTGAGTTTGGTCACGTCGGAGTTAAGGGAAGTGATTTCAGCAATCTTACCTGTTAGTTCTTCCCGCAACTTGGCTATCTCGCCTTGAAGAAATTGAGTATCAGCGGCATGAGTCTTCTGTAAATTCTCATTGTCGCTCAGAAGCTTGGCGGCATTTTCCTTGACAAAATTGATTTCAGCAGTAGCCTTGTTGAGTTCAAGTTTGGCGGCATTAAGTTCGGTGTTGGCAGTCTCAAGTTGATTCCGTGAAGTGGATAAGTCAGGTTTCAATTTGTCTCGCTCTTCTCCCATGGTGGTAATGGCAGCATCTCGCTGGCCCAACCTGCCACGAAGGGTCTCTTTATCTTTCCTCAGAAACTGATTTGAAAGATCCAAAGTTTTGTTGTCCTTGGTGAGGCGAGTGATTGTCTCGCTCATTCCCATAATGGAAGATCCAACCTAAGGGAAAATGAAAAGTTGAAAATAACCATGAACAAAGTTTAAAGTAAGCAAAGAAAGAAAAAGTAACATACCAATGATAGATGAATGCCGGCGTGGCAGGTGGCATGATCCACATCCATTCCGGTCACGTTCCGCACTTGAACGGGGTCGCTGACGCGAATCAAAGCTGAACGACCAATCAAACTCTCCTCAACGCCGCGGTTTTCATTGATCAATCCCGTCAAGCGGGGGACTTTAGCAGCTTCCTGGCTCAATTCATGAAGTCCATCAAAATCAGTAGGCATCACGAAATTTTCTTGGAGCCAGATAGGAACGGCGAGACTGGTAGGAATAGATGGGTCGCGCGGAGTTGAGGGCGAGTTAGAAACATTGGTTAAGTCGCAGATTTCGATGTTGCGAGATAGTGGAGGAGCATCATCTTGAGTGGGCTCAGTGGCAGCAGTTTCTGGAACGGGAGAGTTGGTCTGGATATAGTCAGAAAGGGGAATTCCAATATTCTCCTCAATTTGGGCATCAGTAATTGGAGGGATGGAAGCTTGCGGAATGACATTTTCAAAAGTTGTCGGGACAGAGGTTGGCATGACATTTCCTTGAGTAGGTGGAATGACTTGAGTAGTTGAGAGAGCTTGAGTGATGACAGTATTAGGCGGGATATTCACCTGAGTTGAGGGTGCGGCATGGGATTGAACTGAGGCAAGTCTTCTTTGTCGCTTGGCGCGGCTATCCGGGTTGATAGGCTTAGCCCTTGCCTTTGGGTTCGAAGAACCTTGGGATTTTTCTTGAGCAATCTCCTCAGAGACAGTGCCATCAAGAGATACTGGCAGAGGAAGGTCATTAGGAAGAGCATGGAGAGAAGCATCGCGGGCAAGAGCTAGCTTTTGTCTTCGCTTGTCTGTATCTCGGTTGGCAATTTGGCGACTCTCCATAGATTTGGCTCGATGATCTGGAAGAAAAGAAAAGAAAATGTGAAGTTAGAGTTATTCAAATATAAGTAAAATTGAAAGAAAGAGAGGGCTAAAAAGCGACATACAATTAACGGCATTCATGGCGGGACAATTTCGGGTACCCTTGCATGACAGACACTCGTGAGCGTATTTGTTGTCCGAATGTCGCTCCCAGCCATCAAAGTAGGTATGAATTATTGGAACCCGTGACGGGGCAACGGGCAAGTTATCTGCTAGTCCGACTTGATTGAGAAGTTTTCTGTTCCGCAAAATACCCCTCCAAGAAATAAGTGGTTGGGGAGTTTCATCAGGAGAATCGGCGGGAATAGCAATAACAGCTTGAATGGCGGCATGGAGAGCGTTGTCGCCAACAAGAGAGGCATCGTGATTTTCGATTTGAGGATTAATGGGATGCAGGTCAGCAGGATGGGACCATCCAGCGCGGGAAACAATGAAAAGCGGGTCGCTCAGCCATTTATGGACTTTGGCAGGCAAAGGGGTAAGAACTTTGGGGCCTTGATGGTATTGAAGAGATAGGCGGGTTTCTTCTATGTCGTTGTCAAGTTTGGTGGTTTGTTTGTATCCTTTGAAAAGGCTAACTAAAGCTGTAACGGTGGGTTCTCTTCTTAAGGCGCGGCAAATAGTAATAAAAGAGGTAATGATTCTAATGGCATTGGGATGAATTTCTGTGATCATGGCCTGGGCTTTGAATAAAACCTCGCAAAGGAAAGGATCTAAAGGGATCCTAAGGCCGGCTTTAAGCTGAGAAGGGAAGATAACTATACCATCTCGCATTTCTCGCAGATGGGCAAGAGAAGTACTTCCTTGGTAATCAGAAATGCGATAAATAGAACGGTCTATGTGGTAAAGACTATGCCAAGTGGTAATAGGGTTGGGTATGAGAGAACTGGTATCTGGAGCAAGAGAAGATCCCGCCTCAACGTGAGCGAGATTGGTAAAAAGGTTACCTTCAGTTAAGCTTAAAGTTTGAACCCCGGTAGAAGGGGGATTGTTGGATGTCGCCGCGGGAGAGGAAGTCACTTGATCAGCCATCTCGCTGGAACCACTGGAAGAAGAAGAAGAAAGGACAGATTTATAATACATCCTACGTTTTGAATAAGGTTCAGCAACATGTTGGGACTCAGATGAGTCGCTTAAAGTGGGAGCATGCTTGTCCTCTATAAATCGAGCTAATTCTCTAGGGGAAGTAAAAATGTGAGACATAGGGGCTGAAGGGGGAAGGAAAAAGCGGCCTTGAATCTCAAGAGAATCAATTATTGCGGGATTAACCCAGTGTTCAACTAGCAACCTAATTATGTCAGCCTTAGGCAATCTCGCCCAAGTAGTTCGCAGGCGCCTATATAAGCCGCCTGAGATTTGACATCTACCATACCTAACCCGCCTGGCGCAACTCTTGTATCTCGCCATAAAGGGTAATTTGGGAAAAATTGAGGAAATATGGAAAAAGAGGAAATAACAAAAGAACCAAATGTTGGGGGAAAATGAAAGATCAAAATTCAAGGGTTCAAAGAATATGAAGGGTTTTGGAGAAATTACCTGGTAAGACTGAAGGATAGCCGGAGAAGATGAAGAACCGTCGGAAAAGATGAAGGGACGCCGGAAGTAAAGAAAGAATCTTTGGAAACTATGAAGGGGACTCCAGAAATCAACTTCAAATGGTAAAATAAAGGATGGAACAGGATTCGGAAAGTAATTTTACGATCGAATCAAGAAAAGAACGATGGAAATAAGAGGAAAGTTCGTCGGAGTCAAGGTTGAGTTCGCCGGAATTTGGGGAGATAGCAAAAGAGTAAAAAGGGAAATAGGTAAGAGAAAGGGGGTATTTATATGAGAGAGGAAGTTGGGAAATTGATTGATGTGACGGTTAATATGAAAAATTTTAAATTTTCCCTCTTATTTGGCACGATTCCCAAATGACGACACATTGAAACTTAGGGGCTTGTTGTGGAGGTAACACGTGTACAAATAGGGTTTATTCAGCATTCAGGCTTCTTGAAGAAGAAATTGTAGGCCGCGGAAAAGCTAGATAGTAAGCATCAAGTTTTTGGCGAGACCATGAATGAATCTCGCCTCAAACTTAGGGGCTTCTGATGTTGCCCAAAAATAATGGTTGGATTTGGTTTAAGTCCATAAGCGGAAAGTTATCAGGTAAGCCCAAAGCGAGATAAGGTCCAAGAAGAAGATAAGAATAAAGGTAGCCCATGTGTGGGTCGCAGGAAGCGAGTCGAGGGATGTTCCGCTAAGGACAATGAAAGGAAAGGTCCAAGGTGATATATGCGAGATATTAGTTACTAAACGGCGAGATAATGAAGCAAGCCGGCGGGATAATGACGTAAGATGAGAAGGCGAGACATTAGGTCGGGGCGACACAGTACTCAATTATCCGTATCCGGCGAGAGACAAATCTGAGGGGAGTGACTCATAAGAGGCGGCATATAAATATCTATGAAATGGGGCCCATAAAACGGTTGGGCATTGGGAAAAGTGATCATGTGTTGTAACTTTATTCTTTTTGTTAGCCAATGGGATGATAACGCGTGGCATGAGGCATGGAACATGAGGATAGCACGTGAAAGGCACGAGGGAAGGGGTATATATATGAGGGAAGGTCTTCTTTGCCAAGGTACGTACACACACTCACCCACAAACACCTTTCCTTACTGTTCTGATTTCCAACCTTAAGCAAACACTTATCCTCACGCCGGAGGGGCTTACGCCGGAGTCGCCTCCGGCTTAGTTGACGTTTGTGGCTGTGCAGGATTGAAGAAGGAGCCGGAGTTGTCCATATTCGACGGTGTGTTGCTGTTGAGGAAAATCCTGGCAACATCAATCTGAAAAAGTAGTCATAGAAGAAGAAGAAGAAGAAGAAGAAGAAGAAGAAGAAGAAGAAGAAGAAGAAGAAGAAGAAGAAGAAGAAGAAGAAGAAGAAGAAGAAGAAGAAGAAGAAGAAGAAGAAGAAGAAGAAGACAATAATGTGCTGAAATTTCTTGATTCGGTTGACAGTTATATACTTCTAATTGATTCCCTTTCTTCAACACTTCGTCAGGTATATTCTTTCTTCTAATCTTTTTGTTAAACCATTAAGAATTCAAATTTCTAATTGGATTCGGATAAAGAAATTATTTTTCGGTCAAATCGACATAACCCATTAAAATTAATGTATCAAAATAGCTTTTTGAGTGCTCTTGATTGATTTTCAATTAATTATTTGACTTTCTCTGTGTAGATGAATTTAATAGTAATATAGATGTGATTCTGGATATTTAGGATATAAAGAAAATGGGTATTCAAGGTAGGGCCTCATTGTTTTTGTTAAGGATTAATTAAGGTTGTTAGTGTTCACAGAGGTAGCTTATAAACTTAATTGCCATAGGCCTTCAGATTGCTTGCATGATTCTGATTGGACAAGTAGATGGTGGTTGTTCTTGTTTTGTCTAGTAACTTCTTTAATAAATCCAAGGTTTGTTTAAGGCTTATTTTCTGGTCTAATCCATCTAGAGCACCAAAAAAGTTTTAGTTAAGATAATATCATCAAAATATGGAGTGGTTCCAAATTCATTTTGACCAATACAAAGGTCGAGCCATTATGGTACCATAATAAAAGCCCATGAAGAAAAGGAAATTGCTGGACAACCAATGTTTTATCCCGCCATCACGAAATCCCTTTATTCAGGAACTGATGATTGTATAAGCCTGAGAATTTACGTTCATGGGTTCACCTCTAGGGCTCCTAGATCTTTCTCGTCATTATCATGTTTGCCTATTATAAAAAGCGTTGATGGGATCAGAAAACGACCTAAAACTGGTTTAAGGTAAGTGAAACTTTAAAGAAGACATAACCATTCCGGAACGGAGGGAGTATGAAAATAAAGAAGGTTGTTGAGAAATCAAGTCTGTAAGTTGGTATTTAGCCTTTCCGTTGTTTCACGTTATCTTTAACTTAAGGTGATAAACTTACTTAGTTACTTATACCCAAGAATGTATCTCCAGTTATCTTGGAATGAGTTCCGTAGTGTTGTTGTTATTAGAGCTTGAAAATTGTCCACTTCATTGCTTGAAGCCAATCATGAGGCCTCCATGTAGATTTTGATGGACTGTTGTAATGTAGGACAGAGATCTTCTGCTTGTACATTTTGATATTGTTCACAAAAAAATGATCTTTATGCTTTATGGTTTATTTTGTTGAATATCATTGATGTAAAATGGGATGTGAAATGCTGTAAACATTGGCCAATTTACTTGAGGGGAGGAAAGGGGGGGGTCTACCTTGGGAGAAAAAGGCACATGCATGTGAGTTCAATTTTCAAAAAAAAAAACTCAATTCTGATCAATAGTGAAGGAGTATATCTATCTTTTTTTCCTTAACGCCTAAATCAAACAGGACTATTATAGATATACCTTAATAGGGTTATTAGACTTCCAAGTGCTAGAAAAACTTCCTGATGCATTCAGCATAAAGTGTTCTTATTTCCAGACTGACCGGGAAAGGTTTTACAATGTCTGACCATCCACTTGTCGAGCTTTATTTTATTCTTTTAAGCCATATCATGATTAAAATTTAAATGTAATGTAGCTCTGAATTTTGAAAAACAGGGATGGCTGGAGTTAGCTAGTGCTCGACACTCCATGGGTGCTTCACGTATCAATACTGCCTTGCTTAATCACAAAGACCATCCAGCTGCTACATCATTGGAAATAAATCATCACAATGGTATTATATTGCTTATCCTTCTTCAGGAAATTAAAATTCGGGTCAAGGCACAAAAATATTTCTTCTGCATACTAAATTATGTTGCTAAACGTCGACTACAGTAATATGTACTTACACATTGCATTCATATAAACAATTCATTTCATTGTCGACTTCAGTGTCAGGAAAGAACCAAGCCAAGCGTGAAACTGATTATTCCATTTTATGCTGCAGCGGATATCCCTATCATGAAGCCACCTCACTTCACATTGTGCAAATTGAAATCCACTAGTAATGCAAATTCACGAACCGGGAAAGCAAAACTTGAAGAGGACAATTTGTTGAAGAAAAAAGGTAGTAGTCCAGAGGTTCAGCATCAGGGTGCATGTGCACCACAACTTTCAGATATTTTTATTTTCTGCCAATATTATGGAATATGGCAGCATAGGGAACAGTCTAAGGATAGTTGTCCAGTATAAATGGAATACTGGAAACTATATACCCCCCTCCGTCCCTGTTCTCATTTGACTATTCAAAGTTTTTAGTGATGTGTTTACTTTTCAAAGATTACCCTTGATGAAAGTAAATATTACACTAACAACAATAGTAATTATAGAGCACATTTTTATCACAAGGATAATGTGGGAAGTTCGATAATGAGAACATCTTTTTGCGACAAACAAAAATGGCAAATGGGAACGTCTTTATGGAACAGAGGGAGTAGTTGGCGATGTAATAAACAAACAGTATCAAAAAGGATGACTAATGCACGAGGCTGCTGTCTCTATGAGGTTTGAAGGAATTTTTTCCAAAAATGACACTGTTTAAAAAAGTATTTTCCAAAATGTCACACTTTTAAAAGTATTGACCAGAATAGCCTAGTTTTTAGAATTCGCGGTTGGCAACTGCGTTTTCATTAATGAATTCGCAGTTGGCAACCGCGGGTTTATAATTTTTCTAATTTTTTTTTTTTAAAACGCGGTTGGCAACTGCGAATTCAACTTTGAAAACGCAGTTGCCAATCGCGAATTCTAAAAACTAGGCTATTCTGGTCAATACTTTTAAAAGTGTGACATTTTGGGAAATACTTTTTGAAACAGTGTCATTTTGGGAAAAGTTCGGGTCTGAAGTAGACAAAGAAGGAAAAAAAAGGCAAAAAAAGGACAGAGAGACAAATGGATAAATTAGGATGAACTTGAAAATAAGTTAAGGGGATTGACAGCTAAAGACAATCGTAGGTCCAAAATATAATACTCCGTAATAGTCATACATTATTGTACAGTATAGTCTAAATGAAATTTTGTGCTGTCTCTTCTTGATTTGTTCTGCAAGGCTATTTACTTTCAATTTTTACTAATGTGAAATGTTCTTATCATGCACCTCAATAATATCTGACACAGTTGATTTTGGTTCATACTTGCTATTCTTATTATTTAAAGCATCTTTACTCTCTTCTTGTTTCTTGTCTTTTGGTCAAGAGAATACACCAGAAAGCAATGGGGGTGAAAGTATCGGATTTCCTCGAATGATTGACAACCCAGTGAGTACCCACTAATCAGTCTTTAATTTTCCTTTTCAAGCTGATGGTTTTTTGGTTGTTTTCCAGAGATCTAGAATTCTCAGTTGTCAGCTCATCATTAGCCTTTTCAAGCATAAGACATTGTACTTTCAGTCCTTGGTTGGCTCTTTTAAGGTTTTCAATGGTTTTAATTTGGGATAGGTTATCAGTGAGCAATGAAGCAAACCTAGTTTGGTGTCTTTTTATTTGAATTAAAAGAGTACTTACTAATTGTTTAAATTCTTCATTATTTAAAGAGTTAAACTGGGGTACCTGTTTTAGTTCTTCAGCAACAGCCAAGGCTTCAAGGTCCTCTTCACAATCTGAGTCTTCATCATTTCCTGCCATTAGGCATATCATTGCTTCTTCTCCTTCACTTTCAGAGTCACTGAAGTCAAACTCCTCGTCACTGAACTTTGATGAGTCTGCAATCATGACTTGTTCTTTGTTTTTCTCATTCTTCCTTTTAGTGCAGTTGTAGCAGCTGCATCTTGAACTATGGATGATCTCCTTTGAGTAGGAGAGTTTCTTAGCTGTCTGATTGTCCTTGAGTTTCCTTGGTTCAGGACAACCAGATGAGTAATGACCAAGCTTCTTACAGTTGAAGCATTCAACTTTCTTTTTATGGTTCTCTTGTTCAGAAGTGAATGGGCTATAACTTCTCTCAAATGTCTTTTTATGTGCTCTTAGGGTATTTCTGACAGCCATGGATATGAGACTTGGTAGGTCTCCTTGAGAGAGGTTGTTTGAGGGGTGGTTTACTTTCTGAAGGGAAATAAGAACCATGGAATCAATGTCTTGTTGAGTGATGGGTTTGTGAGTGGTTTCTTGGGCAGCTAAGGCAAGGGTTTGTGAAATAGAGGGAACTGGTTGGAGTTTTATCATTCCTTCTAGTTCATAGGCCTCAAGCTTCCCAAAGTATTGCTCAACAGTCATAGTGCTCCATTATGCACCTTCTCTTATTGGTAGGGCTACCTTCTCATATTCTTGGGGAAGGTTGGAATATATTTTGAGACACAGATCTTGGTTCTCAAATGTTTTTCCATGGTCAGCAATGGATCTAACAAGATCTTCAAACCTTGGTTTTGCAGCACTCACTTTTTCACCGGGGTAGAACTTAAAATTGTCAAGTTGTCTAAGTAGATTGTACAAGTTTTGTATTCTAACACTGGTGTGTTTCTGGAATTTGGTATGGATAAGTTCCCATGCTGCCTTTGCAGTTGGTTCTTTAGCAATTTCTTGAGCAAGGGAGTCATTTACACTCTTTTGGAGTATGTTCTTGACTTTAAGATTGGCACTAATTAGTTGCCTTTCTGATTCAGTCCACAATTATGGGGATTTCATTTTACTGGGCCCACCACTTGAATAAGTGTGACAGGGCAGGTGACTTCATTCTCTAGGGCAAACCAGTTCCAGATGCTATTTGCATCAAGGTAGGTTTTGATTTTTGAAGCATAGATTTCAAAGGATCCACAGTCATCAATGTGTGGAATGTCTTTCCCATTATTTCTCCTTGGTTGAGGCATGGTGGGTTGAGGGTTAATCCTTCACAAGTTGTTAGACTTTTGTAGGTGAAGACAAGCTCTGATATCAATTGAAATGTCCTGTTTGCTTAATCAGTTAAAAGGTTAGGCAGTTAAGTTTTGACAGCTGAGGTGAAATCTTAGCTGTCAGATATTAACTGATATAAAAAGCAAGAGTGAAATGTGCAGCGGAATGAATAGTGTTGAAATAATGTAAAGACAAGTGATCAGTATATGTGTGTGTGGGTGTGTATGTGTTTGTGTGTGATAATACCAAATGAACACAAGAATTTTAAGGAGGTTCAGAGTTCACTCCTCCTACGTCCACCCTCACTGTCAACCTTGACAAGTGAGATCAATCCACTTAAATCTAGTTCCCTTTAAGATTTACAAAGGATGATTAGGCAAGTTCCTTGAACCTCCTCTTCCTAATTAATACATTCAATTAGGGATTTGCTTGTTACGAAGCAAATTACAATACACACTTAAAGTCAGTCTTGAATGGTTTACAAACTAGTTTATACACATGAAGTACAGTTACAAGTGTCTCAAAGTTGTTTGATTATTGGTTGCAGGTTTTGAAGGTGTGGAAGGGTTTGAAGGTAAGGTTGTAAAGGTTGTATGTTGAAGGGCGTTGTCTTCAGTCTTGAAGGTTTCCTTTTATAGGCTAGAATATAGCCGTTGGAGGAGACAAGGGAGTAAATGCATGTGGGTGAAATAGTGTTTGCATTTAGAGCCTTGTTGACTGGATAATAACAGGCTGTAATCTGCAACCATTTTATATGATCTTCATGGAGATGAGCTGGCAACATCTGTTGAGAGAGATTTGGGCAAGGCACATTTTGATCATCACAGAAATACATCACTGCTGTTGTCATTGAAGATCATAGCTGTCAGTAGGGCTGTAAACGAGCCGAGCCGAGCCGAGCTTTTGATGTTTCGAGCTCGAGCTCGTGAACTTTTAAACGAGCTCGAGCTTTTCTCGAGCTCGAGCTCGATCCCAGAATTCATGTTCGAGCTCGGCTCGAATCAAGTTTCGAGCTTTTCGCGAGCCGGCTCGCGAGCTTTTCGCGAGCTGCTCGAACTCGAGTATTAACGAGCCGAGCTCGAGCTTCGACTTATTTTTTGAAAAAAAATCTGAAATCGAACGAGCTTTATCGAGCCCTAATTCGAGTTGCAATCGAACTCGAGCCTAAACGAGCCAAGCTCGAGCTTGGTCTTTTAATTTGTCACTAAATATATATATTTTTAACAAAAAATTCATAATTCATTCGAGCTTTTAACGAGCCGAGCCCGAGTCGAACTTAAACGAGTCGATCTCGAACAGAGCTCGTCGAACATACGAGCCGAACACGAGCCGGGCTCGAAAAAATGACGAACTTGAAATTCGGTTCGAGCTCGAGCTCGAGTTCGCCTCGAGCCCACTCGAACTCGAGCTTTTTTCGAGCCGAGCCCGAGTCGAGCTCGAACAGGCTCGGTTCGTGTAACAGCCCTAGCTGTCAGAGGGATGAGACCTCTGCTGTTGAGAACCTTAGCTGTCAGGCTTAGTTCTTTGAGTTTGCAGGTTTAGGAGTTAAGGAGTTGAGTAGATGATTATGTAATGATCCTTCTGTAAATAAATACATTGATTTATATGATTGGTCTTGTGTTTGATCATTGCACCATTGCTGTCCAGTTGATTTATGAGATGTGCAGTTGAGTCATGGCTGTCCAATGTTCATGAGTTATCTTGGCTGTCAGATAACATTGGATAAGATATGTTTCTTTGTCAAAACCCTGTATAACTATGTGGTTTACATAGTTAGGTCCTAACAAGAGGCACAACTATAAAAATAAAATTACTAAGATGCAGAGAATCATTTGAAGAAAATCAGCAATTACAAATATAGCATATAAGATAAACCAAATGTTACAAGTACAGATATGTAAAAAAATTACAATCCAGTACATCATATCATAAAATCACACAGCTATAAACCAGCAGCAAACTCTCCTAAGCAACTTTGATAGATGGGTTTTCTTTCTGTTCCTCTTTCCGTCTATGCGATTCAAATATAGATTTAATATATCAATGCTTCATACTCGACTTCCAGAATTCCCCTTATAAGCTATACAACACAAATCAAAATACACGCAGCTCAGCACTTCCAGAATTTGTAGTATAAGCTATACAACACAAAGCAAATACATGCAGGCTTGACAAACATGAAAATCAACCACCCCACTACAATGCGTTCCATTTATCAAAAAACTCTCCTAAGATACTAGGATCATGTAGTGTGAACGAATCATCGCTTGACATGTTGTCAAAGAAAGAATCCGTTGCTCCACCACTATATATAGGGGAGTTGCCAAAAATACTTTGACCTGCGTTACTACTCATGGAGTCAAACTTCTGGAAAATAGTAACACTCTTCTTCTGGAACGTAGGATCAATTGAAGGGTCATCTATCTCAGAATCATTAATTCCAAAGAAATAGCTCTTTCCATTCATATCTTGGTCTAAATCCTGTAAAACAGAGCCATTTATATGGAAAAGTTTTAGTAGCAGCAACTACCAAAACCAGGGGCCTTTTGGTCCTGTTATCTTATGAGACAATCAAGACTAAGAATCCGCTACTTCAACAAAGCAATTGTCAAAATGATCATAAATTTCAACTTTTCTTTTAAGTTGGACAATCAAGACCATATTCACTATGTAACCAAGCAATCATCAAAAAGACCATTCATTAAAATAAATTAAAGAGGCACTCTTTGAACTTTCTGATCTAGCGGAAGATTTCCCAAGGAAAATTTGACAAGAATTTGCCCATCTTCTTCATAAACTATGGCTTCTAATACGTTTTACAGATGTCATAGTTATATATATAAAAAATTAAATGAAAATAAATTAAAGAGTAGAATGCACTATAAATGAAAATTGCTTTTTACTCCTACCTTCTCATTTTTTCTTTTTGGAACACAGAAGAAAATGGTAAAACGTGACTCTTTTTTTGGGATGGAGAGAGTACCTTTAAACTTTAAAGTGTCCCATACAGCTAAATTCATAGAGCTGGAAGAGAACGAATCATTACACAGAAACTGGTCTATTGCTATCAAAAATGATGGCCTGAGGCTTCCATACTACTCCCTTCGTCCAAAAATGAATGTCCAAACAAATTTCAAATTTGCTCTTGACCAATAGGAACATTTTTGGACAATCATTTTGGGACGGAGGAAGTACATGATTAAAACATCATCTCTCGCACGATTCCATGCCTCTAAATTGTCGCAGAAGAAGTGTAACTCTTAACTTAAGAATATAAATGCAATGGCAACTGCACCATCCACCGAACCACTTACAGATTCTACACAGCAATAACGGCATTTCCCTCCCCCCCCCCTCTTTCACTTACAGATTCGACAGATAGCTGTGGCCACCCGTCTACAACCAACTCCACCATATACTCCCTTTGTCCCAGAATAAATGTCGCACTTTTTTGTATGTTAGCACGAATGAACTTTGAGCTATAATTTTTGTTAATTTAAGTATCCTACTAAAAATATAAACTTGTTATTATCTTAATGAAAATTTAAAAATTGTTATTATAATTGTGTATCAGTAACAAGTTTTATATTTTTATTAGGATAGTTAAATTAACCTAAAATTATAGCTCAAAGTTCCTTCGTACTAACATACAAAAAAGTGTGATATTTATTCTACGACAGAGGGAGTATAAGTTTTACTTTATAGGGAAACCAATTCTCTTATGAAACATAAAAGGTAAGAAAAACAATTCCGTTAATATATATTAACATAAACCACTTGTTCATCTTTGAATTCATTAATTTAAACTTCAAGGTCTTTTGACGTTTTAACTGACTAGCAAATCATAAAGCAAGGATGAGATATTATGGCAGAAGAAACAGGTGTGCTACTCACAGGATAATTGGGCATTGGATAAACTGACTTTGATGAAGACTGGTTGGCAGAAAACAAATCGCCTGGGCCAGAAGAAAATCCATTTCCTGAACCAAAACTTCCCTTAGGTGTCACTAATGAAGAGGCTGAAAGTGGATCTTGTTGTTTTGGTGCAGCTGAAGGTAGTGATGGACTGACTCCTATGGTAGGGGCTTGTGACAGTGATACTTGTAAACCTCAAAGTTGGGCAGTGGATGATTGGTTTGTTTATGGTTGGATCCTGGAGATAGCGTGTAAGTGTGTAACTTTGACTTTGACTTTGACTTTTTATGCAGGAGAGAACACCACGAGTACTCTTGGTCGCATGGTGTTACTAATCTGGCTCTTTGTAGTGCTAATAATCAACTCGAGTTACACTGCAAGTTTAACTTCTCTTCTCACAGTGCAACAACTAGATTCTCATATTAAAGGGATTGAAACTCTGAAAAAAGGCGACGGACCAATTGGGTACCAAGTGGGATCTTTTGCACAACATTATTTGCTTGAGATTGGTATACCTGTATCTAGGCTTGTTGCTCTTGGATCACCAGAAGCTTATGTTAAAGCACTTCAAGTGGGGCCCGATAAAGGCGGTGTTGCTGCTGTTGTCGATGAACTCCCATATGTAGAGCTTTTCTTGTCAAGTCAATGCAAATTCAGGGTTGTAGGCCAGGAGTTCACCAAAAGTGGCTGGGGTTTCGTAAGTTCCTGGTTCATTTTTTTATCGCTCTTTAGATCAATAAGCTTATACTTTTCCTGATATCGACAAGCACTAGTTGTGTCAGTACCACACCTTTCTTATAAGAGATGTCAGTTGGTCAACTCGAAAGAGGGTAATTAAGTCAAATTTTCTAGCGATTTCACTACCGCAAACTAGATTACTAAATGAATTTTTTTTCCCAGGCATTTCCACGGGACTCTACCTTGGCAGTTGACTTGTCAACTGCAATACTCTCTCTATCTGAAGACGGGGATCTACAAAGAATCCACATTAAGTGGTTAACAAAAAGTAGCTGCATTTTGGAAGGTGCTGAACTCGAGTCTGACCGCCTTCACCTGAAAAGCTTTTGGGGCCTCTTTCTTGTATGTGGGATAGTTTGCTTCATTGCTCTTGTCATATACTTCTGGCAGGTAACATGTCGATATTGTAATGAAGTGCGTGTAGATTCTTCCCTGGACGGACAAGACAATTCACGGTCGAAACGTTTTCAGAGATTCTTATCTCTCATTGATGAAAAGAAAGACCCTTCTAAAAGAGCTGGTAAACGAAGGAAAATCGAGAGATCGTTTTCTGAGGATGATGGCAAGGATTGTGAACTGGGAAGAGATCCTAAACGGAGACAAACACGGATATCTTTCGAAATGGGAGAAAACTCAACTCCAAGGTATTAACGTACTATGATGCTCGGACTCTTTGGTTTAACTTACCGGACCCTTGTCAACAACACTAAAATAGGAGTGTCCGACACGGGTACGGCGGGGTAAACCAAAGAGTCCGAGCATCAGAGTTAACGTAAATATATTCGTAGCCAATTTCTTATGAGTGCCACGAAGAACTGTTTCCACGATGGATTTTTTTTTTTTTTTTTGTACATTTCACAACAGAGAGTTGGTTTACAATGTAAATCAATGTAATGTACTTTCATGAAATATGTATAGCCAAATTTTGAAGTATTCAGTTATATTTATTAAAGATAACTCTTCATATTCTAGGCTCTTCATATTCTTGTTCCTCTTAGTCAATATTTCCCCTTAGTCAATAGTTGTTCATATTCTAGACTCTTCATATTCTTGACTGTTTATATTCTTAGTGTATAAGGTGTATAAATACTCATACAAGTGAATCAATAAATTTAAGTCTTTCAATACAATTCTTCTCTCCATGTATGAATTGACTTCGTCTATCATCCTTCATTATAATATGGTATCAGAGCCTAGAATATAAACAGCCAAGAATATGAAGAGCCTAGAATATGAACAACTATTGACTAAGGGGAAATATTGACTAAGGGGAACAAGAATATGAAGAGCCTAGAATATGAAGAGTTATCTTTAATACGCCCCCACAAGATGGACGGTCTTTGGATAAGTCCAACCTTGGAGAGTGATGAGATGAACCGGGTTTGATGACGCAGTTGAAGATGGATGTGTTTCTCGGACATGTTCGTCGTTTCTGATGTGATGTGGTTCCTCACATCCGAGGTGGTGATAGGTTGGTGCATGACTATATCGGAGACGGTGGGGTTGTGGAGAGGGGTTTCGATTTTGCCGAGGGTGTTTGAAGTAGGGGGAGTTGGTTTCGGGTTTCCGAGGGTGTTGAAGGGGGTGTAGAGGTTTTCGGTCGGTGGGGTTTGCCGAGGGTTGTTTGAAGGATAGGGTTTCAGGGTTTCCCAAGGTGTTTTGAAGGATAGGATTTCGGGGTTTCCCGAGGGTGTTTGAAGAATAGTGAATAGGATTTCGGCCGGTGGGTTTTGCCGAGGGTTAATTGAAAGAGAAGTCGGGTTTCAGCAGGAGGTTTTGCTGAGGGATTTAAAGGAGTAGTAGTTAATTTTTGAAAGTGGGTGGCGGAAGCTATGGTAGTGAGGGGTGGGGGTATAGCGGCTTTAGGGTTTTGCCGCTAGGATTTTGGCGGAGAAGTCCTATTATGGATCTTATTGCTCTGATACCATATTATAATGAAGGATGATAGACGAAGTCAATTCACACATGGAGAGAAGAATTGTATTGAAAGACTTAAATTTATTGATTCACTTGTATGAGTATTTATACACCTTATACACTAAGAATATAAACAGCCAAGAATATGAAGAGCCTAGAATATGAACAACTATTGACTAAGGGGAAATATTGACTAAGGGGAACAAGAATATGAAGAGCCTAGAATATGAAGAGTTATCTTTAATAATATTAACTTTTGGATTTGATTTTAAAAGTTGATCATACTTGGAGGGGTCAGATTGTAATTTTAACATTCTTTTAAGTACAGGGGAATGATGTTCTGAGATCCACCTTGTACTTTTCTCTGGTTAACAACTCATCCCCTGCATTGTACTTACTATGTCATTTGTGCTTCTTGTTAAGAGCAAGACCTAAAAGTAAAGTGAAATGACGATAAGGCCCCTCTTCACCAACCTTAGTAATGAAGGGTTTTTTTTTTTTTTTTTTTTTTTTTTTTTTTTTTTTGAGATACCTAACAATAACAATGGAGGTTTGGATTTGCAAATTTGCGGGTAGCAATATTACAATAATAATTACTACTCCCTCCGTCTCATAGAACCTTACCCACTTTGTCATTATTCCGAAAAAGGAAACTTTCTAATACTTCTTTATTTGGATCCACTTGTCATACTCAAAACAACTATCCACCTACTATTTTCTACCCCACTTTCTCTCTCCTACCCACTCACAACTCCTACTTTAATAACATTATTCCTTATTTTTCGCGTGAAACAGTAAATAGGTAAGATTTTATGGAATTAATAACATTATTCCTTATTTTTTGCGCGAAACAGTAAATTGGTAAGATTTTATGGGATGAATGGAGTAGACGTGGCCGGTTTATAAAACCGCCGGTTAGCCGGTTAAAAATCGGCGGTTGGAAAGCAAGAAAACCTCAACCGGAACCGAACCGCCTAACCGGATAAACCGGTTACGGTTTTGATTAACAGTTTTAACGGTTTTTCGGTTAACCTCCGGTTTGACGGTTTGGATCTGCTCGACCGAGTCTTTGGTGTTGCTCGGTCGAGCATACCCTTTTAGGGTTTAGGGTTTGAGGGTTGCTCGGCCGAGTCTTTGGTGTTGCTCGGTCGAGCAACCCTTTTAGGGTTTAGGGGTTAAGGGTTGCTCGGCCGAGTCATATAGTAGTGCTCGGCCGAGCATATCATTTTTCAGTTAATTTTTTAACAGTTTTCGTTAACTTTGTATGTAGTATATTAATTTTATTTTATTTCAATTTTTTTTTGGATAAATAAGACTATTTTAGACTTAAGTTTACTACATACATTTTTTGCAAAAAGGTTTATAAAAAAGTTATGAATTTTTTAAGAAATAAAACTTAACGATTTTTTGAAAAAAGTTAACTTTTAATTTTTTTTGGATAAATAAGACTATTTTAGACTTAAGTTGACTACATACTTTTTTTGAAAAAAGGTTTATAAAAAAAGTTATGAATTTTGGAAGAAATAAAACTTAACTTTTTAAAAATAAACGAAAGTATATAAAAGAAAAAAGGAACGGTACCCTTAAATTTTATTAATTAAAATAAAATTACAAAGAGGGGGACAACCAACCTTACCCTTTTATAAATAAGGGGGGACATTTAGGAGCCTTTACCTCAACCTAACTATTACAATTAAATAAAAATAAACCTAATCTAAAGTCTAAACTAATCTAATTAAAATAAAAACTAATCTAACACATCATTCATTCATCACTACTTTTCGTGGAGTCCTCGACATCGTATTGATATCTTGGATCCAATAGATCCTCATCATAAGGCAAGTCTTGTTGCCTTTTTTCCGCTCTAACCCAATCGCCAAGTAAAAGTTGATGTTCCAAGTTTTCACTTGTTAGTTGAGAACGTCTTTCATCCAAAACATTTTCACCAACGCTAAATGCCGATTCAACCGCCACCGTTGAAGCGGGAGAGGCTAATACTTCTTTAGCAACTATGGAAAGTATAGGATAAATGTCTTTCCTTCTTGACCACCATTGTAAAACATCAAATTCATTTGAATTTGGATCTTGATTTAATTCAAAGTTTGTAGTGAAATAAGTTTATAACTCCACAGAAAGGTTTGATGATGATGAAGATGAACCTCGAGAAGGACCATATTTTTTACTATACAAATTTGCAAAAAAACTATATGGATCCCCACTAGTAAAACTTGATTGAGAAGTAGAGGAATCATCTTCATGTTGTTGGCTTTGAGAAGTGTTTCCATATAAGGCATTATACTCATTAAAAAGGTTAATCAAATCATTTTTTGTGTCATTAACAATAATTGACGGAAGTTCATAACTACCGTCACCATCGGGATATAATTTCATATAATAATAAGTTATAATGGACTCTAAATCATCTAATTTAACTCGAGGATCTAATAACTTTGCAACCAAGAAAAGAGACGAAATAGTGTCAAAATATTTAAGCCACTTTTGTCTCATGTTAAAAATGCATTGTTTTAAAATAGGGCATTCTTTTAAATTGTCAAAAATAGTAACAATTGCAATACAATGCTCTAGCACCAAAACGGAAGTTGGATAATAAACTCTCGAAAAAGCCAAAGTAGCGGTATTAAAAATATTTAACAATTCACATAAATTAATGCATGCATTCCAATGATAAGTAAATAGAGGTTCATGATAGCCAATTGACATAAAAAATTGCGTTAGGAGATCTTTATAAGCAAAACCATCGCTTAACATTTTATAGGTGGAATTCCACCTAGTTGGAACATCGTAAGTAAAATATTTGTTCGGCACATTTTTATTTCTTATAAACCTTATCCATTTTTTTGTATTAGATTTTTTTTTTGAAATAAATTGAAGAGCTCGTCTAATTGGCTTAACATTAGATTCTAATGCATCTAAACCATCTCTAACATATAAATTAATTATATGACATAAACATCTAATATGAAAAAAATTACCTCCAAGTGAGGGTTGACAAACGGTAATTAAATCGGGCAAACTAGCCGTTTAGCACTTGCGTTGTCAAATGAAATATTAAATATTTTATTTAAAATACCATATTCAAGAAAAATCTCAAGCAATTTCGCACAAATATTTTCCGCGGAATGGGGTGGCTCAAAATCTTTGTAAGCAAATAATCTTTTTTGGATAGTCCATGAATTATCTATCCAATGGCAAGTAACGCCCAAATAAATATTTCTTTGCCAATGATCACTCCAACCATCGGCACAAATTGAAACTTTATTTTCTAATTTTGATAAAACACCAATTAAATCTTTTTTATATCTTTCAACCACTCTAGTAATATCACGTACGAGATTCGTACGTGGTACTCTCGTGGTGGCGGGGTTCAAAGAAAGGCGAGGAAAATTTTCATAAAAATCACAATCCGCAAAATTAAAAGGAAGGCCTTTAACGCAAATAAGTTTGGCTAGTTCATCCCTATAAATCCACTTGTCAAATTTAAAAAGGACGAAAGAAGGGGGAGACGAACCTTGTGCACCCGAACCCGAACTACGTTGTTATATATATATAAATATATTTAATATAATATAATATAATATAATACAATACAATACAATACAATACATTACAATACAATACAATACAATACAATACAATACAATATAATAAACATATCAAAAGTATCGAGCTGGGCCAAGCAAGTAAAGCCCAATCCTCAAGCAATTATTGCCACCACATTCTCAGTGGGCTAGGCCCAATTATCTCATGGCCCAAGATCCATCTCATTGATCAGTCGGCTTAAGTTCATTGTCCGACCTACCCGGTCCCGACCTAACTTAGTTCGACCTTATGATTCAAGTTATACTCCGGGTACGATCCAACTCTACCCGTCAGTCAGGTCGACCAAACCCCAAACGTCGACCTCGACCTGCCAAGCAAGCGTCGACCTAACAGTGGCAGGCGCACTGTAAGTACCCAAATCTGGCTCATGCCTTCTGGTTAAGTTTCCCGGTAATTTCGGTAAATTTCCCGGTAATCCCCCGGACTTTCCTAGAGGTCCGAAACAATTCCGGAACTGTTCCAAACCTCCCAAGGGCTGAAGGGATTGCTCTAAATTAAAAGGGCACGTTTTAATTGATTTAGGAATCCTTCTAGAATTGCCACCTTGCATGATTCTAGAAAGATGCTGAGTCACACTGGATAATGCCGCACGGCTGCATTAGGAGAAGACTCCTAGCCGCACGGCCTCTTTGGCAATTTCCAGACAGCCTATAAATAGAGCCCTCCTCTACCCATTTCAGAGGAAAAACACACACAATACACCATACTCAGCTCCAAAACTCTCCCAAAATACTGCTGCAAAATCAAGAGGTTGAAGAAAGCCAAGAAGCCACCTCCCTCCTCCTTGAAGCCTCCAAAGTTGGTCCTTCCAAAGAAGAAGAGGTCACCACCATTGGTAACCTCTCACCCCCTTATCTTGCATTATACTTGCTCTATGTGATTTAAATTGCTCATTGCATTCATATATTGCTATCATCTTGCTTGGGACTTGGCATTTATCATTAAAGATCCTATCTTTATCATATCCCCTTTCCCTTTGCATGAAATAGGCATCATTTGCCATTAAAAATGCAATCTTTATATTCAAAGGTGTATCCTTTGCACCCAAAAATCCCTTTTTTACATAAAAATGTCATCTTTATGCATTCTTGGTTCATAAAAATGCAATCTTTACATTCAAAATGTATCATTTGCATATAAAAATCATGTCTTTACAATAAAGGTGCATCCTTTGCACCTAAAACCCATTTTCATGCATCCTTTGCATTAAAGATCACTTCTTTATCATCCAATTAGCATCCTTTGCTTTCAAAATATAATCTTTGTGCATCCTTTGCATATTAAATACTATTTTCTTCATAAAAATGCATCCTTTGCATAAAGATCACTTCTTTATATCAAAAAAGCATCCTTTGCAAATTAAAAGCATCCTTTGCAACCCAAAATGTCATCTTTTCACTAAAGATGTCATTTTTACATGCATTCCCCCATGTCCCCATTAGCAACCTTCGGAACGGACCGGTGTAAAGATCCTATTATTACATCGTTTCTTCCATAAAAGGTGTCATAATCTCTTTAGAAAGGGATACGCCTTGAACCTGATATCTCCGATTATCACTTAAGATGAGTACGAAAGCCCCTATAGAGGCTCGATCGTCTTAAGGTGTAGGATTGATGGGCTAAGGTCATTCCTTCCTAAAGAACCCCCCATCTTGGACTCTAAAACGGTGTCCCTATCTCGATCACGCAAGACCCAAGGTTAAAAAGCAATGATCATAAGTCCAAGATGAGGACGGGATCAAAATCCCGAACACATAAAATCCAAGGAATCCCGAGCGACAACCAACTAAATGGTTTTTACGTCCGGAAGACAACTTGGGACATTCCCCCCCTCTTTTCAACACATGCACACAAGAAAGCACGCAAGCAAGCACGAAAAATGGAATCTAGGGAGACTTGCTACGGCAAGGCACCTTGGGTGAACGACGATCCGTTCTTCTCAAGGGGTAACTTAACCTCCGAACCCTAAAAACCTTTTTTTCAAAGTTTTGAGGAATTCAAAATGGCGTGGCGACTCCGTTTTTCAAATTAAACCGGATGTTTTCAAACTCGCGTGAATCCTATCTAAAAACAAAAATTTAGAATTTGGGCACACACCCACAGTTTGGCGACTCCGCTGGGGAATTATCCCAAAGGAGAAAAGTTTTTATTTTAAAAAATACAAATATAGAGAAAAAGATTTTCCCTTTGAGCGGGTTAGCCTCCCTTCGCAGATTCCATTAATCATGCTTGCTTTCTTTACCTTGCATTGCATCATTTGCATCTTGGGAAATTGTGCATACTCTGTGAACTGAACAGGAAACTAAAAGGTGCGGAAAAGCAACCTGAAATTGCAAAAGGAGTGGAACCTGGAAAATTGATCCATGCAGCCATACGGCTTAATCCTCCCTGGATTCTGACCGGATGGCCTCATTGGCAATTCCACCAGGACAAAAATCGAAGTTAATCTGGCAGCTTAGGCAGCTTGGGGCTATTCAGTTCTAAGACTGACCGAGGCTCCCAGAAAATTTACGTGCCTTAATTGTTGCATTTTCCCCCGTCCCAAAAATCATTCCTTTTAAAACACATTTATGAAAATCTCTGTTTTAACTCAAAAGGGAACATTTTTAGGAGACCGCACACTACGCGCACCTGATATATCCTGTACACTTTGCACGCACGTCCCTTTAAACCCGGGGTGGTTTTTCAGTTGCAGTCACGGACAGCCTTACGATGCTCCCGGGCGCGCACGGAATCATCCCAAACTCCCCATGGCAGCCAGTGTCGACCAATGCACAGTCCGTGTCACACGTTTCAAAAAAAAAACCGTGACTTTTGGTTGGTTTTTGGTCTAGTCCGTGTCATATAGCCCAGTTGCATATCCTCGTAAAGGTCAAGCCTTAGTTCATAACGGAAGTCAAGGTCCTTCGCTCAAGCGAAACTCTACCGAAATTCCGACAAGGAAAAAATTGGTAGAATCTTGACTCCGACATTGACTTTGACCTTGACCCGCACGGAATGCGTAAGAGTCAAGACCGAGTCCTTGCCAAAATCCAAAGATCTTTCGCTCAAGCGAAGCTCTGCCAAAATTTCGACAAGGAAAAATTGGCAAGATCTTGACCCGGCATTGACTTCGATTCTGACTCACGCACTGCGTATGCAACGAAGTTCAATGTGACACTGTGTCATACGGATTTTTACCGCCCGACCCATGCCTATTATTTTCTCGGACATTACCGAAAAGTCAAAACGTCAATCGCGCAAGCGAAATTCTGCCGAAATTCTTTTAAGGCTGAAAGACGAGACTTTCCCGGTATTGCCTTGACTATAATCCGCATCGCTCATGCGTTAAAAGTTCCTATGACCCGCTAGACCCGTTAGGAGCATTCTTCTCTCGGTCGGTGGTGTGATGATGTCGCCAAAAAATTTCGATTTTTCCTTTCAAATTCCTCCCTTTTTTAGTGAAAACAAAGAAAACCGAAAAACCGGAGTCGCCACGCCATTTTTATTTTAAGGCCAAAACTTTGAAAAAATCCTAAGATGAGATTTTGGGTTCGGAGGTCACGTTACGCTCCGGGAAGAACGTTAGGGTTCACCTGGAGTGCCTCGTAAAACGAGTCTTCCAAGCATTAAAACCATTCTTGTGTGTGTGTGTGTGTTGCTTTGTTCAAAATAGATGTAAAATGAGGAAAACAGAAATTGGGAACTCTTTATAAGATATTAAATAAGTCCCATGATTTATTGTATGATTTTTGGGTTGAGTCTTGGTACTCAAAAGATTTTTGGAAGTTAAAAGTCTGTTCTGCCCGAATGAAAAAGGCAGTGGACATTTGATTTTGAAATCAGTTTAAGTGCTCGAAAATGTCCGAATCTAAAGAAAGTCAAAGAATGAAAAATGTCCAAAACACCTTAAATAAGGTTTCTGCAAAGGGCTTTTCCATTTTAACTTGATTTGGTGGTCCAAAACCTTCTGGAAATATCAGATGTGAAATCTGGATTTCCAGAAACTGATGAACTGACCTTTAAAGAATAATTTGAAAAAGGCATTTATACTCACCCAAAAAAAAAGGTAAAAATATGTCTGGGTTGGCTACAAAAAGTGTTTTTCAGTCAACACCCAATTCCATGTTTTACTGGGTCCAAAAAATAAGAAAGTGGACGGAGGTCTCAGAACAAATGCTACGGGACAGCAAGATGTTTTTGAGAAAAATGTGATTTTAAGGGGGATTTTGCATCCATGCTTGTCCCCATTTCCATAGGCTTTTATTAGTGATCACTAGACTTGTTTTAGTGGTGATCTTACTATATCAAACCATCCTTGGGGTATATTAGGACTTTAAAGCACTTCATTTGCTTGGGATGGGGGATTTAACTTGAAGCAAAGATCCAATGTATGAAAATGCTTCTAAGTCAAGGATGTATCAACTTTAGAGTGAATCTCTAAGGTAGTCATTGTGATGACTAAATCCTTGAGATCTTTTAACTCAATGTATCACTTCACCCTTTTTGTGACTTAAGAACCTTGAAGATGTTCATCCATGGAAATGTTGTTCCAATGTGAAGATCTTGGGTTTAGAAGACATTTTCAAGGAAACAAGAAGTAATTTGGACCTTTTGAAATGGTCATCTATGGAAATGTTGTTCCAAGATGACTTCATTTTAGGTCAAAAATAAAGCTTAAATGACATGAAAAGTAAGAATGTGAACCCTTTTGGTGTGATCATCCATGAAGATGAACTTCAAGGTGACCACACCTTAGGTTGAAACTCAAAGAACAAGCATTTTATGCAAGTAAAGAGACAACAAAGTTAGAAAATGTTGATATCTTTTAGAAGATCATCCATGGAGATGAACTTCCATGGAGATCTTCTTAGATCTAGAGTAAGAAGAAGTAAGTTACATCTTTGTAAAAGTGAGATGTATGTATGAATGATGAAGATCTAGAGTAAGGAGGAGGAGGGTTTACCAATTTTGGTACCCTAACTTCTTTGTGTTTGTGTTTGATTTTTGAATTTTGAAAGTGTTGGATGATTTGTGGTTTGGGAAAGATTTAAGAGAAAATGGTGACAATTCAAGGGAATTCTCACTGTTTTCTCTCTATATTTCGCCAGAGGTTCGTTGCAAATGGGTTTCTCTCTCCTATTTTATGAGACTGGAGGGCTTTATTTATAGGCTGGGAAACTTCCATCTTGTCCGCGCGGATCAAAATGTAAGCGTGCCTGGTGCATTAAATGTTGCACCAGGCTTTGGACAGGGGGAATATTTTTTGTCAACAAGCAATCTGCTTGTCAACTGCAGTTGCAAATTCGGGATTTTGGCTTTATTTGAGATTCTTTTAAGTGTTTAACTTAAAATAGTAATCCCCATTCTACCCTTGCTTGGTTAGAAATGTTAGGAATATTAGAAATGTTAGTATTTGTTAGTAATGTTAGGGCTTTCGTTAATTTTCTAACGAAAATGCTACCAACTCAAATTGGAGCACTTACAGTAGCCCCTCGGCGATGGCGCTTTCGAAGGAAGCGGGGTCGTCAATAAGAGTAAGGCTCCGCATTCGGCCAAGTGGCCGGGGGATCGAGTGATCGAGTGATCGAGTGGCTGAGCCTAGCGATAGGCTACCTACGTATCCTTGGTGGGAATCAAGCCGGTCGTAGTTCGGGTCTTTCGACTATCTTCAGACGTTGACCCTAGAGTGACAGTTTTAGGATGTCAGCCTGGCAAGTGGGTTCTGCGGTTGATCGCTGGAGGAAAACTCAGCTGGGGATAGGAGACGACCATTCTTGGTCTGATAGCTAGATTCGTTCATTGGCTCTGCTGGGGAGGGAATGACCATTTTCGGTCTGATGGCTAGAGTCGTACATTGGCTCTGTTGGAGAAGGAATGACCATTTTTGTTCTGATGGCTAGAGTCGTTCATTGCCTTTGCTGGGGATAGAGTGACTGTTTTAGGATGTCAACCTATGACATGACTATTTTGGGGAAGTCGCCCTGTGGTTTGACTATTTTTGGGAAGTCGCCCTATGATTTGACTTTTTTGGGGAAGTCGCCCGATGATTTGTCTATTTTGGGGAAGTCGCCCTGTGGTTTGACTATTTTGGGGAAGTCGCCCTATGGTTTGACTATTTTGGGGAAGTCGCCCTATGGTTTGACTATTTTGGGGAAGTCGCCCTATGTTCTTGGTTTGTCGAATCAGGGGATGATTGCGATTTATCGCTTTCCTAGATTTGTGTGTGATAGCGTCTTAGGTACCTCAAACCTTGATGATGGCGTTTTAGGTCCCTCGATCCTTGGAGATGGCGTTTTAGGTGCCTCGAACCTGGAGATGGCGTTTTAGGTGCCTCAAACCTTAGAGATGGCATTTTAGGTGCCTCGAACCTGGAGATGGCGTTTTAGGTGCCTCAAACCTTGCTGATGGCGTTTTAGGTGCCTCGAACCTTGATGATGGCGTCTTAGGTGCCTCGAACCTTGGAGATGGCGTTTTAGGTGCCTCGAACCTTGGTTTGAAGAGATCGGTCTTACGTTTGCTGCCGAGGATGACTATTTTGGTCGAGTGGCTGGACCTAATGATAGGCTACCTACGTATCCCTGGTGGGAATCAAGCCGGTCGTAGTTCGAGATCTTACTCGAGATTCCGTTGGCTTTTGTCGGGATTCCGTTAACTTTGCCGGGGATTTTGTTAGCCTTTGTTGGAGAAATTCAGACGTATTCGTCGGAGAAATCGGTCTTACGTTTTACTGCCGGGGGTGAAAATGAGGAGAGAAACGGGATTCCGTTAACTTCCGTGGGGAGATTCAGACGTATTCGTCGGAGAAAATCGGCCTTACGTTTTACTGCCGTTGATGATTTCGATGAAAGAAACGGGATTCCGTTATCTTTCTCGGGAAGATCGGACTTACGTTTTATTGCCGTTGATGATTTTGATGAAAGAAACGGGATTCCGTTATCTTTCTCGGGGAGATCGGACTTACGTTTTACTGCCGTTGAATGATTTTGATGAAAGAAACGGGATTCCGTTATCTTTCTCGGGGAGATCGGACTTACGTTTTACTGCCGTTGAATGATTTTGATGAAAGAAACGGGATTCCGTTATCTTTCTCGGGAAGATCGGACTTACGTTTTACTGCCGTTGAATGATTTTGATGAAAGAAATCGGACTTACGTTTTACTGCCGTCGATAATTTTGATGAAAGAAACGGGATTCCGTTATATTTCTCGGGGAGATCGGACTTACGTTTTACTGTCGTTGATGATTTTGATGAAAGAAACGGGATTCCGTTATCTTTCTCGGGGAGATCGGACTTACGTTTTACTGCCGTGATGATTTTGATGAAAGAAACGGGATTCCGTTATCTTTCTCGAGGAGATCGGACTTACGTTTTACTGCCGTGATGATTTTGATGAAAGAAACGGGATTCTGTTATCTTTCTCGGGGAGATCGGACTTACGTTTTACTGCCGTGATGATTTTGATGAAAGAAACGGGATTCCGTTATCTTTCTCGGGGAGATCGGACTTACGTTTTACTGCCGTTGATGATTTTGATGAAAGAAACGGGATTCCGTTATCTTTCTCGGGGAGATCGGACTTACGTTTTACTGCCGTTGATGATTTTGATGAAAGAAACGGGATTCCGTTATCTTTCTCGGGGAGATCGGACTTACGTTTTACTGCCGTTGATGATTTTGATGAAAGAAACGGGATTCCGTTATCTTTCTCGGGGAGATCGGACTTACGTTTTACTGCCGTTGATGATTTTGATGAAAGAAACGAGATTCCGTTATCTTTCTCGGGGAGATCGGACTTACGTTTTACTGCCGTCGAGCGATTTTGATGAAAGAGACGGGTTAACTTAGGTCAACTTTGGTCAACCTTGTTGAGTTGGGGACTGAACTGCAGAGTCCTGAAATTTTAAAGGGCAAAAGGGTCTTTTTGACCCTTACAAACCTATCCGCGCGGAGGGGTCTAATTCGCAGACAGGTCTTAATGAGGGCCAACGCCCTTCTTCTTCCCCAGTCAGTTTTTTCAAAAAATTACGAGAGAGAGAGAGAAAAACTGCCCAAGCCGCCATTTTTGGTCCAGAAGCTCGAAAATTCTTCCGATTTCTTCGATTTTTCAAGCAATGGAACACGGGGGAGTTGCTTTTCAAGGCCAAGGACGTGGCCCGGTCGCGGAGAGACGATTGGAGCTTGTCCGAATGAGGAGGCACTATTCTCTTTCGCAATCGATTGCGGAGGAGCCCTACCCCGATGCGTGGCAACATTGGGCTTCTGATCCGAGTCTCCATACGGTATACTTCGAATCTTTCCATTCCCTTTGTCGATTTTTCATTTGAAATTGAATTTTGATTTTTCTTCTTTTTTTTTTTTTTTGAAAATTCGAAAATGGTGATGTTCTTGGATTTTGATTTTGATGTCATGCATGTTGCAATGAGTATGTGGGTATGCAAAATATGCATTTTGTTTGAAAAGAGAATGGGCATTTTGCCAAAAAAAAATTTCTTTTTTTTTTTTAATGTCCGAAAATTGTGATTAAAATTTGGAAAATTTGTGTTTTTGACTTTGAATCTTGATTTTGTATGTTGCAATGAGTTTAGGGGTAACCCAAAAATGCAAGAAAGAATGGGCATTTTGCCATTTTTTTTTTTGAAATATGATGATGAAAGTCTTCCCGAATTTGGGACGGACCTCTTTTTTTTTGTTGTATGATTCTTGCAATGTTGATATGAATGACATGAATGTATGCATGCTTTTCTTTGTAAAAAGTATGATGATTTTTTTTTTAAACGGAGCGGATCTTGCTTCCCGTTGAATGCATGTATGCATGTTATTTTATGAAAATGTGACGGAGTTTTTACTTCCGTCGACTCGATGTATGAATATTTTTCTTCATGTATGAATGAATGAATGGTGATTGTTGAAAACTCTTTCCTTTTGTGCAAGAAAAATGGGGCTGAGTTCATTATGTACCGTTATGCTGCCCGATTTTTTTTTTTTTAATTTTACGATGCATATGTATGCTTTTTTTTTTTTTTTTGAATGCAAATGCAAAATTTTGACACTTTTTGTCTTTTTTTTTTTTAATTACAGGGTGGACATGACTTTGTGACGGAGCAACTGAATAAGATGAAGACTCGAGGATCAGTGGAGTCTGTGATTGGTCTATGGGACCGGATGCCAACCGTGAGCCGAGGAGCTTTGATGAGTCCGAGACAGATTGTCATCGAGACTGGGCTGTATGAGTTTATTGAGAGCTTGAGGGGACTGGTTAAGTTCCCTAAGAGTAAGGGTCTGTTCTTCGCTTTGGCCCAGTATTGGTGGGACGTGACCCATACATTTCACTTTTCCTGGGGCGAGGCTACGGTTACGCCTTCTGACTACGCTGCGATTACGGGCCTGTCCTTCCAGGGACGCAGCGTTGAGTGGCTGGATGGTTACAGTGATTTGGATTTGCAGGCCCTTCTGGGATTTTCCCCTATTCCCAAAAAGGGGATGGGGATGGAGTATGCCGTAGTTGATGGGAAGATTGTGGAGTGCATCGTGCACTACGAGGCTGGAGATGTGAGGATAGGCGCTGCGCAGATTGCTAGGGCCTTCTTATGGTTTGCTCTTTCGAGTACACTATTCGGGCATGCCGAGGGGACGACTGTCTTTGCCTTGCTGAGGTCCCTGGAGGATGTGGAGAGAGCGGGAGATATTTCCTGGGGGGAGGCCGGATTGGCAGAGCTTTATTTTGCTCTTGATAGATATAGCCGGAAGGCTGTGAGTTCCTTCTACTGCTTCGAGTTTCCTCTTGAGGTATAAGCTTTGCTTTTTTTTTTTTTTTCGCATTTCCTCTTTTTTTTTTTAATTTGATTTTTACCTTTCGCAAGTATGGGCTTGTGAGTTCTTTGACGTCACAATGTGGCGGCAGCCGGCGGAGTACGTTGGGGCGTATCCGGCTATGCGCTCCTGGTCCAAGTATGCCCGGGAGAAGAAAGGTTCTAGGGGGCGCACGACCCTCAAGTACCCGGATTGTCTGCCTTTGGTGAGAGCTGAGACAGATGAGAGGATGATTTTCTACCCCTGGGGCCGTTTTGGCGTGGAGCAGCTGAAGGGCGCTGAGATATGGACCGTGCAGCGGAGGATCTTGAGGGGCTTGACCTGCGACATGTACTATCTGGGAGAGAGAGTGACACGCCAGCATGGCGTGGATTCGCCTCTGATGGCCCCGATGGAGCCTCCTGCTGACAAGATGCTTCCGAGTGAGAACTCGGCGACCTGGGATGATTATCGGGGTGGTCAGCATTTCTCGGCATTCGTGACGGATGAGGGTTACCCGCGATTTGTCTTGTTGAGGTTGAGGACACCTCAGGTTCTTGAGCTAGAGGGGGTGGGAGTCGCACGGTACCCTCGATCGGACTTTTCGTACGTCCAGGATGGGGTTAGATTGAGAGTGCCGATTCCTATTCCTGACCGGGTTCCACGAGCTTTTCGGACTCGTCCGGGTATGAAGGTATGGCTTTTCCTTCTCTCTTTTTTTTTGTCTTTTCTTTTCTGTCATTATTTCTGACGCTTTTGTTTTTGCGCAGTTCCCGGCCGTGGTCGTGGAGACACTGACGAGGCAGGTCATCGGGGCCAAGAGGTTCATTAGGAGGATGGTTGTTTGCGGGGCTGCTCAGGGCAGGAGGAGACGACCACGGCCGGCGACTACCAGGCGGGAGGCTTCCCCTATTCCTTCAGAGACTTCTTCCGAGACTCCTCTTTCTCCCTTTATAGATCCTACCAGGGTGCTGCCTTCGGACCACGTTATCCTAGGGGATCCACAGGGGCAGGGACATGTTTGGCAGCATGGCGGATCTTCTTCGTACGTCCAGGAGGCCGACGCGTTTTCGTTCGGGTACAACTTCTTTGAGGACCTTGGCTTGCCATATCAGGGCGTGCCGGTTGGTCCAGACGAGCGTTCTTCCGGAGACGAGGATGATGATTCTGAGCCTGAGGCATTCACATTTGCTGCGGAGGCGGGCCCGAGCCGCAAGAGGGATCGGGGGAAAGGACAAGCCACCGAGGATTCTGACTGACGCTGCTTTTGGGATTGATTTTTTTTTTGATTCTGGGATTGTCCAGTTTATTGTTGTTTTTTTTATGTACACTCTCTTCTTTTTTTTTTGGAATGTAATAATTTAGGATTTTATTGTTCCCTTTATTATTATTTTTCTTTTATGAATGCAATGCAATGCTGTATGAATGCGATGTTGCATGAGCCCCGGTTTTTTGGCAAGGGTGTGAGTATTGGGTTTATGAACTGTTTGGGCAGGTTTTTGCACAGGTTTCGAGCAGTTGGGATGGAAATATTCCTCCGTGGTGCAGCAGTTTGAACTGCTGCAGATTTTTTTTTCTGGGACAATTCTGTCCGTGCGGATGGGTTTGAAGTCTGTCAGGGTTCATTTATTTCGGTGGTTGGATCTGTTTTGGTCCATAAATGCTTGAGACTTCATCTTCTCCAGTTCAAACTTACTGAAATTTTCGAGAGAGAAACCAAAAAACCATGGAAATGTCCAATTTTTCTCTAAAATTGTCCAAAGAAAAGCAAATGTTGTTCTTTGAAAAGTTCAAGGAATGGTGTAGAGAGATTATGCAAGAGAGAAGGCTATTTTTCGAAGAACGATACAAGGTGAAGTGCTTGTGGTCCCTCAAAGAATTGGTTCCGGACTACGATCTTTTGAGAGCTTCTTCTTCCTTTTGGGATACTAGAAGGCATGTCTTTTGCCTTTCCTACAATGAGGTGGTTCCGACCGTCGAAGAATTCCGGGCTTTGCTTGGGGGTCCGGAAGTGGAGGAGATTGCGGTTCCTTTGCCCGGAGGAGCTTCTTTTGTTGACAAGTTGTGCAACCTTCTTCATCTTTCTCCGGAGGAAGCACAAGGTATGATTCGCAGTCCCGATCACTTTGATATTTCCGGTCTTCCCGATAGATTTAGGATCTTAGGCTTGATGGATGATGCCTATTGGGATGCTTTTGCCCTTTGCATGTTTGGTACCTTGTTCATGGTTTATTCTTTTGGGGTCTGTCATCGGTCTCTGCTAGATGTTATCGTTCACTGTCGCTCGGGCAGAGATGTTGCACCTTTGATCTTGGGAGAGACTATTCATGCTCTAGACAGGTTAGCTATCGGGAGGCGGTATATGCACGGGGGCAGCCCGTTTCTTTTGACCCTGTGGCTGATGGAGCGCCTGGGGGTTCTTCGGGAAACTTCTGATATGATCAAGCCGTGGACTTTCGCCAGGAGAGGGGTTACTGTGGATTTTGATGATCAGGGCTCGTGGGAGCGTTGGATGGCTGGTCGCCGGATCAAGATATCAGATGGTCGGTGCCTTATTGGCGAGTGGAGACCCGGAGAGTACTCCAGGATGGGTCCCATGTGGTTATGCTTCCGGGGCTTTCTCATTCCAGCTTTTACATTCCAGCTCTTGTTCTGAGACAGTTCGGCTTAGAGCAGGCTCCTCTGGAGGATTTTGATGACATAGCCACTAGAGTGGTGGCTTCTGCTTCTATGGATGATCCTTCGATGTTTCCATTTCTGTCTCGAGCCTGGAGGTATGACGCCTTTCCCTCTCGGGTTATCCTCAGGCGTTCGAGACCGGTGTTCCTGACCACTTGGTACTTGGACTGGTACGAGAGGCACTTGGGGGAGACTCAGATGGCTATCTTGAGACGGCGTGAGGCCATTGTCGGTGCGGAGGACCTGACAGTTTCAGATAGGATGAGGGTCGAGGCGAGGGCCAACCCTCATGATAGGAGCGGAGACGCTGTGACTGACTATGAGGCATACGTCCGGAGACAGGAGAGGAGGACTCCTATGTTACCAGCTCGACTACAGGAGATGAGAGACGACGCTAGGGCTACTAAGGCCCTGACAGAGGCTGGTTTGATAGATCCTGTCCCTACACCAGAGCTTGGTAGGCGGAAGACCGACATTTTTCATGTTCAGAGGAAGAAGGACCCGAAGAGGGAAGAAGAGGGGGATGCCAGTAAAAGCGGCTTAGAGTGACCCTGAGTTTTTCCGAGTATCCCTTTCTTGTTGTAGCAGACACATTAGCTTTGATTATGTATCTTAGTTTCTTTTAGCAGGCTGTCAGTTGTAAGAATGAACCGAGCTTAGACTCATCAAAAAGTTTTTAACTTGTAATGAATGTTTGAATTGCTTTAGAGTTTTTCGAGACGCTTTCATGGTCTGATCAATTTGTTGATGACAAAGTTTGTCTTTTATTTGTTTTTTAGACCGAACCGTTTCCGGCTGCCTACGTTCCCTTCGGACAAAAGGGCTCAGGTCTCCGTAGTTCGACCTGGTCGATTTTGCCTTCTTTTTTTTTGTGCAACCCTGTTTTTTACCTAGGCCGCCCTTTCGGGTTTTCAACCTAGTTGGGTATTACTCTTTTGGCACTCTTTTTGTTGTTTTTTTTTTTTGTTTTGTGCAACCCTGTCTTTTACCTAGGCCGCCCTTTCGGGTTTTCAACCTAGTTGGGTATTACTCTTTTGGCACTCTTTTTTTTTGTTTTTTGTTTGTTTTTTTTTTTGTTTTTGACTCAGTGTTTTACGCGTAGTATCTGCGCAGCTTGTCGCCATTCACTGGGTGCACGAAAGGATTTCCGTCGAGATCTGCAAGTTGCATCGCCCCTCCGGAGAAGATCTTCTGGACAACATATGGCCCGACCCAGACAGGCTCCCATTTGCCAAGCGGGTTGATACGGACTGGGGGCTTCTCTTTTAGGACGAGATCGCCTTCCCTAATCTCCCGATGTTTCACTTTCTTGTCGAAGGCTCTGGCCATTCTCCCTTGGTAGGCTCGGATGTGTTCCATGGCCTTCAATTGACGTTCATCTAGCAGGGCCAACTCGTCGTGGCGACTTTGGAGCCATTCGACCTCATTGATCTGGCTTTCAAGCAGTACACGGAGTGAAGGAATCTCTAACTCGATCGGGAGCACGGCTTCCATTCCATAGGTGAGGGCAAACGGTGTTTCCCCTGTTGCAGTTCTGACTGATGTTCTGTAGCCCCAGAGTGCCAGGTGTAACTTCTCGGGCCAATCTCGGCCTCGGACAACCATTTTCCGGATGATGTTTTCCAGAGTCTTGTTTGCTGCTTCGACGGCTCCGTTGGTTTGGGGCCTATAGGGGGATGACTTGTGATGGGTTATTCTGAACTCCGCTAGCAGTCTTTCGCATTCCCCTTCAAAGTGGGATCCATTATCTGAGATGATTTCGGCTGGCAACCCGTATCTGCAAATGATGTTCTCTCTGATGAAGAGGGCTACTTTCTTTGAGTTTAGGACCTTGTAGGATTTGGCTTCGACCCACTTTGTGAAATAGTCTACATCTACAAGGACGAATTCGTGACCATTGCTGCCTGATGGTGCAATTTTGCCTATGACAACGATTCCCCAAGTTACGAAAGGCCAAGGAGTTGTCATGCAGTATAGCTCGTGAGGAGGTAAGTGGTTGAGATTCGAGTACCGCTGGCATTTGTCGCAGCTCTTCGACGAACCGGATGCGTCGGTTTCCATGGAGATCCAGAAGTATCCCATCCTCAATATGATTTGCATCAGAGCCCGAGCATTTATGTGGGGGCCGCAGGTACCACCGTGTATCTCTTTCATGAGTTAGGTAGCCTCTTGTTTACTGATACACCGCAGGAGAGGGCCTTGATAACGCTTCTTGTAAAGCATACCTCCCAAAAGGACATAGTGGGAGGCAAGTCTTCAGGGTTGAGAGGATTTTTGCTTCGATGCCTTCCTTATATTCTCCATTTTCTTCTTTAAAAGAGGCTTCGCCACTCTTCAAGTACTGATAGATCTGGATATACCAGGGGTCATTGACCAGTTCGGCCTCTGCTTCAATTTCGAAGCAATAAGCCGGGTTTTCTCTTCTCCCGACTCTGAACGGCTTGACAGACTTTCCTTCAGGTATTTCGACGAGAGAGGCTAGTGTTGCCAAGGCATCTGCGAATCTGTTACGATCTCTAGGCAGGTAATGGAAGCTGATTTCCTTGAATTGGGTCACCAGTTCTTCCATATAGGTGTGAAATTTCTGCAGACCCGGATCCACAGTCTTCCACTTGTTAGAGACTTGGCTTATGATGAGGACAGAATCACCGTACACTTCCAATTCTGTGATATTTCTTTCAAGGGCGGCCTCCAACCCGGCTATGCAAGCTTCATATTCAGCGGCGTTGTTGGTGACTTCGAAGTTTAACCTTACCGCTATGGGGGTGTGCTCATCAGTAGGATCAACCAGGAGCATTCCTATCCCATTTCCCCTTTTGTTTGAAGCCCCGTCGAAGAAGAGCTGCCAGCGATTTTCTCCTTCGAGAGCAAAGATTCCATCATCCGGGAATTGAGGTTCAGGTCCTCGGGACTCGTCACTTGGGAAATCGGCCAATTGTTCTGCCATTACACGCCCTTTCACGGATTTCCTCGTCACATAAGTGATGTCGTATTCAGCCACAAAGAATGACCATTTCGCCAACCTCATGGAAATGGAAGGCTTGTCGAACATGTATTTGATGGGATCCAACTTGGAGACAAGATGTATTGGGTGAGACTGCATGTAGTGCTTTAACTTTCCCACTACCCAGATTAGGCCTGCGCAAGTCTTTTCACAAGCGGAGTAATTGAGTTCGCTTCCTTGAAGCTTCCTGCTTACGAAATAGATGGGATTTTTGACCTTGGAATCTTTCTTTTCTTGAGCTAGCATAGCCCCAATTGCTGTGTCCGTGACAGTTAGATATAACAATAGTGGCTTTTGCTGATGTGGTGGGCAAAGAATCGGGGGATTCACAAGGTATGCCTTGATCTTTTCAAATGCGAGCTGGCATTCTGAATTCCATTCTGTGTCGGCACTTTTCTTCATCAACTTGAAGATCGGCTCGCAGATCAAGGTCAGCTGATTTACAAAGCGGCTTATGTATTGCAGTCTTCCCATGAAGGATTTCACTTCTGTCAGTGTCCGGGGTGGCTTCATTTCAACTATGGCCTTGATTTTCTGGGGATCTACTTCAATTCCCCGCTCTGTCACCATATATCCTAGTACCTTGCCTCGTTTTACACCGAAGGTACACTTGGCTGGATTCAGTCTCATACTATGGTCTCGGAGGCGGCCAAGAATTTTCTCAGATCAATGAAGTGCTGGCCATCTGATCCTCTGGAGTGTATTATCATGTCGTCCACATATACCTCAATTTCTTTGTGGATCATGTCATGGAACAGGGCTGTAGCTGCCCTCTGATAAGTAGCCCCGGCATTCTTTAATCCGAATGGCATGACGGTGTAGCAGTATGTGCCCCAAGGGGTGGTGAAGGCTGTTTTGGCTTGGTCTTCCTCTGCCATCTTGATTTGGTTGTAGCCAGCAAAGCCGTCGACGAAGGATTTAACCTCATAGTTGGCGGTGGTGTCTACCAGGATGTCGATATTTGGCAGAGGGAAATCATCTTTTGGACTGGCTTTGTTCAAGTCTCTGAAGTCCACGCAGCATCGGATTTTTCCATTGGCTTTGGTTTCTGTCACTATGTTGGAGAGCCATGTGGGATACTCAATGACTCTGATGAATCCTGCTCTGAGCATTTTTTCTATCTCCTCTTTCACTTGCAGAGACCATTTGGGCTTAATTCTTCGTAGCTTCTGCTTCACTGGCTTGACTTCCGGGTCGAGCGGTATCCGGTGTTCGACTATGGAAGGGTCAAGGCCAGGCATATCTTTATAAGACCATGCAAAGACGTCCACAAATTCTCTTAGCAGCTCAATTAGAGTATCCTTTTCAGTCCCTTCGAAGAAACTACCAATCTGCGTCTCTTTAGGCTCCTCCGCAGTTCCCAAATTCACACGGGTCAAAATCTCTTCGGCAGCTTGGGCTCGATTTTCCTCTTTCCGAACAACCTGCTTAAAGATTTCTTTGATATATTGTTCGTTTAGTGTGTCTGCTTCTTTATCTAGTGAATCATCATTAACTGTTTTTAAGTTGTTAGTTAATTTATCATTAGTTAAAGTGGCAATTAAGGGATACTCAGAAAGGTTCATCATTTCATTGAAAGCGAAAGGGAATACATCATTGGCTACAACCTCATAGTCTTCAGGCGTAAGGCCATCAGACGACTCTAGAGACTCGATTTCAACAATGAGAGACTCGGAGGACTTTACACAGGTTGACACGAAGGGACGGGGAACCAATTCAAGTTTGGTGATCATTTCCTCCTTGGTCGCGGACGGGCCCGAGAGTGTTTCCCAATTCTTTAGCGGCATCGCTGTCAGTGGCCTTGTGGCTTGTTTCTGCTCTCCTTCCCCAAGCATTGCTATCATCTCTTTGTCTGAGTCCGAATCAATCGGGTCCGGCTCCTGGAAACTGAGCATGAAGATGTAGGGATCTTCTTCCAGATACGTCGCTTCCTCCATCCTGGAGGGTTCCAACTCATCACCGTCTGATCGCTCAATCCAAATGCGAGGACGCATTGCGCCTTGGTGCTCTGCTGCTAGAAAAATCTCATGCCCCATGCACGAGCGGAAAGGCTTAGTGGGTAGTTCTACAAGGAGGACGTCCCATACGACGTTCATAGCTTCAAGATGGGTGTGACGATGCTTGTCGATCTTTATCATGAAAATCTCTTGGCTCGGCAGGGTCAGAGAGTGGGTTTGCAGAATGCTAACAAAGCTGTGATTGGGGACTGGAGATTTGTGTGCCTGTATCATGGCGGTGTTCAGCGTTTCCCTCCAGTATGCCTCCAAGTGTTGGAAGTGACAATTGAATTTGATGAATCTAACTTCTTCAGAGTCTGCCCGCTCGAGTGAGTTGACATAATTGGCATCACCGGATTCTGGGGGATTCTGAGGGTTGTCCCGATGGTCCATGGGAGGATTCGAAGGAGGTAGCCCCAGAGCCTGGCTGCGGGCGTGCTTGGTCTTCGTTGTCTCGACTTCATTTCCTATGAGGAAACTGTCACCCCTTATGACTTCAAGGTCTCCCTGCCGATTGATGAATTTGAAGCATTGGTGGAGGGTGGAAGCTATGGCCTTCATGCGGTGCAACCAAGGGCGTCCCAATAGGGCCGTGAACTCGGATGGGATATCCATTACATGGAACTTTGCTGGCACCATTTGGGTCTCAAACCAGAGTTCCAGAGTTACTGTCCCCAGAATGTGGCGAGACGAACCGTCGTAGGCCTTGACAGTCCGGGTGGATGAGGTCATATTCTTTTCATTGATGCGTAGGGCCCGCATCATGCTGAGGGGAAGGACATTAACGGCCGATCCATTATCCACCAATACCCCCGGGAGTGACACGGTGTTGAGCCGAATGGTGATATACAAAGCTTCATTATGTTTGGAGACATCTCTTGGCAAATCTTCGTCACAGAAGGTGATCATGCTACCATACAGTCGGGGATCATAGATTTGGTCCCTGTTCGGAGAAGGAGAGTCATCGAGCCAGCCACTTCGTGCCTTTTTCTTGCGGGGTGGAACCTTTGCTGAAGTCCCTGGGTTATGTTGAGGCCGTTTGTGACGGTTGCCATCCCCAGTCAGCATATTGATTGAGTGCGAGCGCCAGACTGGCGTTGGTCTTTCCTTGTTGGTGCGCACTCGGGAGTTTGACAAACTGAATCTTGGTTGACCCCGCGGGGGGTTAGATTTCTGATCTGCAATATTTCGGTGTCCCAAGGTTTCAACTCTGTTGTTGGTAGGGTTTTCCGGCTTTCCTACCCCTGCTTGCTTTGGGGTAGACTGGCTGGAGTAGAGCACATAGTAATCAAATCCACCGGATGGCTCCCCGAGCGTACCCAAATTGGTATCGCCAGTCTCGAATCTTTCCTTCAACTTTTGCTGGGAGGAAGATTTCTTCTTTTTAGGAGGGCGATCCTCGTGTATCCAATCCTGATAGTCCCTTTCAAGGCAGTCGGGGCATTCACAGATGTCCCACCAAATGTGTTCAATGACTGGTGGAGGATTTGGGACCTCAGGTTGAGCTGTGCCGAAATGACTCTGAGCTGAACTGATCTGGGGAGATTTGCTGTTAGGTTCACCGGGGAGCAGAGGGCTGGATTCCGCCGGGTAGTGAGAGGTGTTGGGAGCCGGGGGAATAGGCACATGCTTGTCCTTTAGGGGAGCCCCAGTTAGTTGGGAAATTGCTAATGTACCAAATTTCCTCCGCTGTTCCCCAGTCTTCATTACCCATGCTGACATCTGCTGAACCGGTATCATTTTGAGAGGGGACATCAGACGGCTGTTGGGACATATCAGATTGACCCATCTCTGAGTGCTGTGGTAATGGTGGCATTTCGAACTGCTGTTTTGGGGCTAGCTGACCTGTAGATTGACGGGCGGGAGTTTCCGCGGTGGTGACATGAGAAGCTGAGGACAGGATCTTGACATATCCGGGAGGACCCTCTTCCTTTCTTGCAGTAAAAGTGCCATCGGAATTAAAACTGACAGTCAAACCGTGGCCCGCAATAGACTCCAGAAGGTTGTCAATCTGAGCCTCATGTCGAAGTCTCATCTGTTCTACTAACTGGATCCAGTGCTGATCTGTCTGAGGGATTTTGGTGGTACTGTCCATGTCATAACCAGTTGATACAGACATTCTGAAATCCGAAATTGGAGGAAACGGCGAAGCTGATGACGCGCTTGACTCTTCCCAACTGATTAAACGGTGACCCGGTGTCCGAAACCAACCTTTGTGAAGAGCTGCGGGGAAAGATACGAGGGTTCAGATGTCTGGTATTTGAAAAGGGGTAGGTGTTTGGGCTCAGGGCTCATGCAACATGCAGTTATTTGTTCTTGTTTACTTAAAACATGCTTTATTAACCTAATCGGTTGGAAAAGATTGCTCTTCTTTTTTCGCAAACTATTCTGAATCCTGGATCAGTTGGTCCTGTCACTACGCCTGCGGACCCTCAACCTGTATCCTCGAACAAGGGTTCCGTAGGGCAAGCAGGTCCCACCGACCGAAAAGAAAAACGGTCCTAAAGTTTGGCGGGTAATCGAGTCTTAACGAGTATCCGATGTAAATTACGAACAAAGCTGACGTCAAAGTCAAGATCGTTCCGTGAGGCTCGACAGAAAAGTCGGCATGGTTTGGACTGATAAATGTCCGTAATTGATCTTGACTTGTCGTTAGTTAAGCCGTAATTAGTCATGGCATAATCATTAATCTTCGATGACTCGGTGTCATGCTGGGAGTCGGTGTATAATTTGTGCCAGTCAAAGTCTAAGTCAAGGCGCCGGTCAATATCTTGGTCAAAGTCTACGGCGGAAAACCGGCATGACTTCGACTGATTAGGGTCCCCGAAAGATATTGAGTCGGTATGCCGACAAAGGCTCGAAAGGAAAGGTCTATACACTGACAGGACATGACACAGACCAAACTAAAAATCAACCGGGTCTTGGACAAAGTGTGTCACGGACGAGTGCATGGTCGACACGAGGCTCCATGGGATGTTTGGGTAGTCCTGTGCTTGCACCGAGAGGCGTAATAAGACCAAACGGGCCGCGACAAGGATTTCCCCGGGTTAGGGACGTAGTGTGCAGTGTACGGTCAACGTGCGCGTAGTGTGCAAGCAGTCTATCTTCTTTTTCTGAGTAAAATAGGAATTTTCTCATGTGTCTTAAAGAGCATGATGCATGATTTTTTTTTTGAATTTTTTTTTTTTTTTTGAAGCAAGTGCATAAGCACATAATTCACATTATTCCGAAGAGACGGGTCCAACAGTCAAAGATATCGATTCTTCCGGGACGGTCCAAAAACAATCAAAGCAACACGCACAAAAACGTACACACACAAAACGAATGGTTTTTCATGCCGGGACGGAAGTTTGACCCACAAAAGCTTTTCTTTTTCTTTTTTTTTTTTTAAAAACAATGATATCGGTACGTGGCTTCGTTAGACCAAAGATTATCCCAGTCCCGAGAGGGGTTTAACATGAATTTTAGTGGTTTCCACCTATATACCGATTATCATAATTTTTTTTTAAGATAAAGCTTGTTTCGTCCCCAGCGGAGTCTCCACTGTGATGATGTCGCCAAAAAATTTCGATTTTTCCTTTCGAATTCCTCCCTTTTTTAGTGAAAACAAAGAAAACCGAAAAACCGGAGTTGCCACGCCATTTTTATTTTAAGGCCAAAACTTTGAAAAAAAACCTAAGATGAGATTTTGGGTTCGGAGGTCATGTTACGCTCCGGGAAGAACGTTAGGGTTCACCCGGAGTGCCTCGTAAAACGAGTCTTCCAAGCATTAAAACCATTCTTGTGTGTGTGTGTGTGTGTGTGTGTGTTGCTTTGTTCAAAATAGATGTAAACTGAGGAAAACAGAAATTGGGAACTCTTTATAAGACATTAAATAAGTCCCATGATTTATTGTATGATTTTTGGGTTGAGTCTTGGTACTCAAAAGATTTTTGGAAGTTAAAAGTCTGTTCTGCCCGAATGAAAAAGGCAGTGGACATTTGATTTTAAAATCAGTTTAAGTGCTCGAAAATGTCCGAATCTAAAGAAAGTCAAAGAATGAAAAATGTCCAAAACACCTTAAATAAGGTTTCTGAAAAGGGCTTTTCCATTTTAACTTGATTTGGTGGTCCAAAACCTTCTGGAAATATCAGATGTGAAATCTGGATTTCCAGAAACTGATGAACTGACCTTTAAAGAATAATTTGAAAAAGGCATTTATAATCACCCAAAAAATAAGGTAAAAATATGTCTGGAAATCTCTGTATGTTGGCTACAAAAAGTGTTTTGCAGTCAACACCCAATTCCATGTTTTACTGGGTCCAAAAAATAAGAAAGTGGACGGAGGTCTCAGAACAAATGCTACGGGACAGCAAGATGTTCTTGAGAAAAATGTGATTTTAAGGGGGATTTTGCATCCATGCTTGTCCCCATTTCCCTAGGATTTGATTAGTGATCACTAGACTTGTTTTAGTGGTGATCTTACTATATCAAACCATCCTTGGGGTACATTAGGACTTTAAAGCACTTCATTTGCTTGGGATGGGGGATTTAACTTGAAGCAAAGATCCAATGTATGAAAATGCTTCTAAGTCAAGGATGTATCAACTTTAGAGTGGATCTCTAAGGTAGTCATTGTGATGACTAAATCCTTGAGATCTTTTAACTCAATGTATCACTTCACCCTTTTTGTGACTTAAGAACCTTGAAGATGTTCATCCATGGAAATGTTATTCCAATGTGAAGATCTTGGGTTTAGAAGACATTTTCAAGGAAACAAGAAGTAATTTGGACCTTTTGAAATGGTCATCTATGGAAATGTTGTTCCAAGATGACTTCATTTAGGTAAAAAACAAAGCTTAAATGACATGAAAAGTAAGAATGTGAACCCTTTTGGTGTGATCATCCATGAAGATGAACTTCAAGGTGACCACACCTTAGGTTGAAACTCAAAGAACAAGCATTTTATGCAAGTAAAGAGACAACAAAGTTAGAAAATGTTGATATCTTTTAGAAGATCATCCATGGAGATGAACTTCCATGGAGATCTTCTTAGATCTAGAGTAAGAAGAAGTAAGTTACATCTTTGTAAAAGTGAGATGTATGTATGAATGATGAATATCTAGAGTAAGGAGGAGGAGGGTTTACCAATTTTGGTACCCTAACTTCTTTGTGTTTGTGTTTGATTTTTGAATTTTGAAAGTGTTGGATGATTTGTGGTTTGGGAAAGATTTAAGAGAAAATGGTGACAATTCAAGGGAATTCTCACTGTTTTCTCTCTATATTTCGCCAGAGGTTCGTTGCAAATGGGTTTCTCTCTCCTATTTTCTGAGACTGGAGGGCTTTATTTATAGGCTGGGAAACTTCCATCTTGTCCGCGCGGATCAAAATGTAAGCGTGCCTGGTGCATTAAATGCTGCACCAGGCTTTGGACAGGGGGAATATTTTTTGTCAACAAGCAATCTGCTTGTCAACTGCAGTTGCAAATTCGGGATTTTGGCTTTATTTGAGATTCTTTTAAGTGTTTTAACTTAAAATAGTAATCCCCATTCTACCCTTGCTTGGTTAGAAATGTTAGGAATATTAGAAATGTTAGTATTTGTTAGTAATGTTAGGGCTTTCGTTAATTTTCTAACGAAAATGCTACCAACTCAAATTGGAGCACTTACAGGTGGGATCCGCGTGCCCTATAGGACCCTCGCCCGGGGCTGTCCACTTTGGGAGGTCGAAATACAGGTGGAATACGAGGGGCTTATAGACGTAGTGACGGAACCCACTGATCCAGGATCTAGAGTAGTTGCGAAAAAGAAGGGCAAACCCCCTTTTCCAACCAAATAGAAATTAAATAAAAAATATATATAATATTGTTTTAAGTAAACTTGAACAATTAATGTAATCATAATTGCATGATCCTATCTCTGAAATCCCTAATCGAGACCTCCTCGGTCCGATCTTCGATTTTCCATTTCGACCTTTCATGGTCAAATCCCTAATCGAGACCTCCTCGGTCCGATCTTCGATTTTCCTATCTTGACCTTTCATGGTCAAATCCCTAATCGAGACCTCCTCGGTCCGATCTCCAACTTTCTTATCTCGACCTTTCATGGTCAAATCCCTAATCGAGACCTCCTCGGTCCGATCTCCGATCTTCTATCTCGACCTTTCATGGTCAAATCCCTAATCGAGACCTCCTCGGTCCGATCTCCAATTTTCCTATCTCGACCTTTCACGGTCAAATATCCAATCGCGACTTCCTCGGTCCGATCTCCGATTTTCCATATCGACCTTTCGCGGTCAAATCTCCAATCGCGACCTCCTCGGTCCGATCTCCGATTTTCGATCTCGACCTTTCGCGGTCAAATCTCCAATCTCGACCTCCTCGGTCCGATCTCCGATTTTCCATCTCAACCTTTCGCGGTCAAATCTCCAATCGCGACCTCCTCGGTCCGATCTCCAATTTTCCATCTCGACCTTTCGCGGTCAAATCTCCAATCGCGACCTCCTCGGTCCGATCTCCAATTTTCGATCTCGACCTTTCACGGTCAAATCCCTAATCGCGACCTCCTCGGTCCGATCTCCGATTTTCGATCTCGACCTTTCGCGGTCAAATCCCTAATCGCGACCTCCTCGGTCCGATCTCCAATTTTCGATCTCGACCTTTCGCGGTCAAATCTCTAATCGCGACCTCCTCATTCCGATCTCCGATTTTCGATCTCGACCTTTCGCGATCAAATCTCTAATCGCGACCTCCTCGGTCCGATCTCCGATTTTCGATCTCGACCTTTCGCGGTCAAATCTCCAATCGCGACCTCCTCGGTCCGATCTCTAATTTTCCATCTCGACCTTTCGCGGTCAAATCTCCAATCGCGACCTCCTCGGTCCGATCTCCGATTTTCCATCTCGACCTTTCGCGGTCAAATCCCTAATCGCGACCTCCTCGGTCCGATCTCCAATTTTCGATCTCGACCTTTCGCGGTCAAATCCCTAATCGCGACCTCCTCGGTCCGATCTCCAATTTTCGATCTCGACCTTTCACGGTCAAATCTCTAATCGCGACCTCCTCGGTCCGATCTTCGATTTTCGATCTCGACCTTTCGCGATCAAATCTCTAATCGTGACCTCCTCGGTCCGATCTCTAATTTTCAATCTCAACCTTTCACGGTCAAATCTCTAATCGCGACCTCCTCGGCCCGATCTCCGATTTTCCGATCTCGACCTTTCAAGGTCTAATCCTTTCCGATCAATTAGGATTAGGAGAAAATGTTTTGAGCAAAATTTAAGCAATAAGTGCATGTTACTTGAGCTTTCAGCCTAAACACTTACCTCCGAGTCTAAACCTCACCTACCCCGAGTCTAAACCTCTCCTATCCTTTTCCCGCAGCGAGAAAGAAGTGGGTGAGAATACCGGGTCAGCGGCTTGTTAGCGCAGAATCCTCAGACAGTTCACCAGAATCCTCAGTTTTGTCAGTCTAGAGAGTTAGAATGGCCGATTTGACAGAGAACAACAGTGGTTTGGGTAACCAGATGACTAGGGAAGAAGAGCTAGCCTTAGCCTTGGAAAACAGTCGTAAGGTCCATGAGGAACAACAAGCCATGCTCATTGATGCGCTTCGTCGTCATGGGGTTCAGATAGTGGTTGAGTCCAATGGTTCCCCGGTTATGGTAGAAGATGAGACTCCAAAAGCAGCCATCTCAGCTCCCCCAGCCTATAACCAATACCTTCCTCCACCCACATATGATCCCTTGCCAAGGACCACTCCTCCTCAGTCCTTTCCAACATCCCTTAGGGCTCCAATACCCTCGCCTCCTCAGATAAGACCCAGCTTTGAATCCTCCCAAACAAATCTCAATATCCCTCAAAGTCCTCCCAGGTTCACTTCCTTCCATCAATATGCTCAGTCAACAAAGTTCGTCCCCGTGACTTTTCCGGCCCGTTTCTTTGGACACCTTGTACTTGCTCCAGCTGCCCCGTGGCCTCAAATCCCTCCACTTCCACCAGTATCATGGGCACGTAACGGATCACTGCCTCAGTCTGCGATAGGGGATTCAGAAGCTAGCAGAAACATGGAAAGCTCAAGCGTCCTGGCAGTCCAACCATGCGAAGAGTAGCTAGGCTAGGGGTTACCTATCCTCAAGCAAGATTAAAAGAATATAGTCTCTCAGTCAACCTTCGTAGGTTCTAGTATTTTTCTCTTTCAATCAAGTCCTCCACGGACATTGTAATTAATTCTCAAATTTTCTATAAAAGAGTCTTCTTCTTTTCTTACTAGACTTAAGACATTATTTGCACACCTACATTACATTTAATGAAATGGTTTTATTTTATATGATCATTTGCATTGCTCAATAAATAATCTCTCGAAATAATTAACGTTCTGATTAACCAGTGTGATAAAGTCAACTAATGTCTTCCCATACACTGCCCTTACCTCACAAAAGGCCTCCATCAAGCCATACACTTTTCCAATCATGCCTCCACCTTCATCTTGACCAAGTCAACGACGGCGACATCGTCAAGGGACAGCAAAAGGCCACTCAGCTTCAAAATATTGACCCCGAGTCGACAAACAACCTAGGAGCTCGCCTTAGACCTCAAGGGTATCAAGAAAGTTCAAGCAGGGGCTAGCCTTGGTCCTCATAAAAAAAAAAAATCCTTAGTGCAAAACAGAGTAATGCCCAGCTAGGCTAAAAACCCTGAAAGGGAAAGTCTAGGCAAAAAACAGGGTTGCACATATATATAAAAAAAAAAAATGAGGCCAAGGACCCAGCGTCACCAATCAAAAGCTCGACGGACAGGCAAAAATCAAAGCTCGAAGAATAGATGTCGTCGATAGCAATGGGGCGGTCGAAGCAAAGGCAGAAGCATTTCATAAGCCTTTAGGCATGTGCAAATCCTTTCTCCCCCAATGAAAGACGAAAATCGAAAGCAGTTGAAGCAGCCGTCCAAAAATGACTTGATCAAGGAATCATCCCGAGGCCCACGCCTCATCATCCAATCTTCTCATCCGAGCCTTTTCACTAAAGGAACCATAAATCCCATTTCCCAAAGCCGAACACAGTCCGGCCGAAGCCAAACTACGGCGACCTGAGCTCCTCACAATGAGGGGAACGTAGGCAACCAGAAATGGTCCGGTCATAAGCATATTCAAATTTCAGAAAATCCGGTCTCATCAATGACCTCTTCCATAAACACATTCAAATCCCAGAAAACCCGGTCTCATCAATGACCTCCCTATACACAAACCTTTCTTTCACACCCAGCCAACCTTGATCCACGACACTGGTTGACTTTCTCCTCATGATTAATTAAAATGTTTGTTCATATCGAGATTAGCGGTTGAATAACCCGAACATTAATAAAGAGTTTTAAGCAATCTTGTGATCATTGTAAATAAAACAAGTTTTCAGATGTCTTGACAAGTCTTCTTTTTCTAACATTTTAGGAAAGATAGCGCTAAACACTGATTTTCTGTCAACAGGGGCTTCCATACACTTTTACCAACCTTTCTACGCTTATACTCTCTCAAAAGAGTCAAACCTAAAGCGAGTTTTTGTGCCTACGTCGAATAAGGCCATCAAAACAACACAAAATCGGGATCTATTCCCACCTTTCAAAAAATATGCTCCTGCATGTATAGATTCTTTTCTTTCACATCTTCTTAAGGTTGACTGATTGACTCAAGAAAATAAAAAAAAAAGAAAAAAGATAGGTTCCCCTCTTCTGCTACAATTCGCATTAGGGCTGCCTTGAAACTCTTCAAAGTTGGGGCTTTGCCAAGCCATTTCTTTAGACTGGGGCTTCTTTAGCCATTTTTGGGGTCCGCATCGGGTTCTTCACTAGGTCCCTAGATGAATTCAGTCTTGGTCAGATTAACCTCAGGATCACTTTCGCAGTACCAATCAGATTGGGATTTTTGCTAGGTCATCAGATTGGGGCTTCACCAAGTCACTTCTTCGAAACCTAAAACTTCGCCTACTCAGTTCATCCAACCGGGGCTTTGCCAATGAAAGGATCTTTCCTTGCTTTAATAAGACATGGGGCTTTGAAGAAATTTTTCCTCAGACCGGGGCTTCGATAAGTCACATCCATCCTCAGAAGAGAGATTTGGTCACTTTGACATTCGCTTCAGTCTTTGGTTCTAAAAGTCTGTCAGCATCAGCTTCAAGCGTCAGAGTGTGAGAAAGGAACATTCATCGAGACCCGAGGTTTAAACCCAGTCTCAGCCCAAGAGGGAAATCCTAGTCCACGTTGACAACATCTCAGCAAAAGCAGCAGCTCATTCCGCACCCAAGGGATAGGACCACACCTGCTCGAAACCTGTCTCAAACAGTTCCCAAACACATACATCCAAATACATGCATCCAAACACATTGTTTCATAAAAATCCTCTCACATTGCCTTCCCGCAAAAGAGTCAGCCCGTGGCTCATGTGACATGCACAAAGAAATATAACCTTAATTGATTACCAAATCAAAATAGGAAATACTTTTGCCCAAAATATTCTCGTTATCTCCAAATGGAATAACACTTTCTCCCAAATTTTCCCGTTACATCCAAATGGATATAACGTTGTCTCCTAAAAATCCTCCGTTATCGCTAAATGGGATAACGTTTTCTCCGGGAAACCCTCCGTTATTGCCAAATGGGATAACGTTTCCTCCGGGAAATCCTCCGTTATCGCCAAATGGGATAACGTCTCCTCCAGGAAACCTTCCGTTATCGCCAAATGGGATAACATTTCTTGTTAAAAATCTCAGTTATTGCCAGCAGGCAATAACATTTTGACCTTTTTCGATCTCCGTTATTCCAGAATGAAGGAATAACATTTCGACCGCTCTCGCGATCTCCGTTATTCCCGAATGAAGGAATAACATTTCGCTATCTTTTTCGATCTCCGTTATTCCCAAAGGAAGGAATAACATTTAGACCACTCTCGCGATCTCCGTTATTCCCTAATGAAGGAATAACATTTCGCTATCCCTCGCGATCTCCGTTATTCCCGAATGAAGGAATAACATTTCGCTATCTCTCGCGATCTCCGTTATTCCCGAATGAGGGAATAACATTTTGCTATCTCTTTCGATCTCCGTTATTCCCGAAGGAAGGAATAACATTTCGACCTCTCGCGCGATCTCCGTTATTCCCGAATGAAGGAATAACATTTCGCTATCCCTCGCGATCTCCGTTATTCCCGAATGAAGGAATAACATTTCGCTATCCCTCGCGATCTCCGTTATTCCCGAATGAGGGAATAACATTTTGCTATCTCTTTCGATCTCCGTTATTCCCGAAAGAAGGAATAACATTTCGACCTCTCGCGCGATCTCCGTTATTCCCGAATGAAGGAATAACATTTCGCTATCCCTCGCGATCTCCGTTATTCCCGAATGAAGGAATAACATTTCGCTATCTCTCGCGATCTCCGTTATTCCCGAATGAAGGAAAAACATTTCGCTATCTCTCGCGATCTCCGTTATTCCCGAATGAAGGAAAAACATTTCGACCTCTCTCGCGATCTCCGTTATTCCCGAATGAAGGAATAACATTTCGAACTCTCTCGAAATCTCCGTTATCGCCAAATGGGATAACGTTTTTCCCAAAACCATTATCCGTAGCCCGGAAGGCTATAAATTACCCGGTCCGGAAGACCGTATAAATTTTCAAAATCATTGTCCGTAGCACTTTAAATTACTCGGTCCGGAAGACCGTATAAATTTCCCAAATCGTATAAATTTCTCCCAAAAATTTCCTATATCTTTGTTAGAATCTAATCAATTTAGGCTACCTCTATCTCTGACTCGAAAGAGATTGAGAAGTACGCTCAAGTTTTCCCAAACTTAAGCTACCTCTATCACAGATTGAGAAATACGCTTACGTTCTCCAAACTTTAGCTACCTCTATCACAGATTGAGAAGTACGCTCAAGTTCTCCAAACTTAAGCTACCTCTTTCACAGATTGAGAAGTACGCTCAAGTTCTCCAAACTTTAGCTACCTCTATCACGAATAGTGAAGTATGCTCAAGTTCTCCAAACTTTAGCTACCTCTATCACAGATTGAGAAGTATGCTCAAGTTTTCCAGCTATAGCTGCCTCTATCTACTCGATAGTGACGTAAGCTTTAGCTTCCTCAGGTGACAACCTCCATTAATTGTCAATCAGGTGACAACCTCCATTAATTGTCAATCAGGTGACAACCTCCATTAATTGTCGATCAGGTGACAACCTCCATTAATTGTCGATCAGGTGACAACCTCCATTAATTGTCGATCAGGTGACAACCTCCATTAATTGTCAATCAGGTGACAACCTCCATTAATTGTCGATCAGGTGACAACCTCCATTAATTGTCAAAACCTCAAGGATCCAAGACATCGTTCCTAAACTATCTAGTGATGCTTGAACTACGATCAAGGCTTGATTCCTCCGGGATACGTAGGTAGCCTTTCATGAAAGGTCCAGCCATCCGACCACTTAAGTCACCCTGTTCCTTCGTCACTCCTCAGTGGTGAAGTAGCCCCTCATCGAGGTCCAGATATCTGACCACATCGGTCATTTCTAGCATATCCCCAGGATTCATTACTTGACCTCCCGTGTCACTTTCCCTTCTATTTCCCCGCCTAGAGACCCGCTTCACCATTCCCTGCGGATTTTGTTCCGAACTACGGACTGGCTTGATTCCTCCGGGATACGTAGGTAGCCTACTTTAGGTTCAGCCAATTTGTCACATGTGACACTCCTCTCTCCCCAGCGGAACTTTTCCGAACTACGATTATGGCTTGATTCCCATTCGGGATACGTAGGTAGCTTCCCGAAGGTTCAGCCACTCGACCATCTTGGTCACCTAATCCGTCTCGGCACTCGCCAGATCGGATCCTTTTCTATCGACAACCCCACTCGCCCTGCAAGTGACGTTGCCGAGGGGCTTCTGTAAGTACCCAAATTGCTCATTGCATTCATATATTGCTATCATCTTGCTTGGGACTTGGCATTTATCATTAAAAATCCTATCTTTATCATATCCCCTTTCCCTTTGCATGAAATAGGCATCATTTGCCATTAAAAATGTAATATTTATATTCAAAGGTGCATCATTTGCACCCAAAAATCCCTTTTTTACAATAAAAATGTCATCTTTATGCATTCTTGGTTCATAAAAATGCAATCTTTACATTCAAAATGTATCATTTGCATATAAAAATCATGTCTTTACAATAAAGGTGCATCCTTTGCACCTAAAACCCATTTTCATGCATCCTTTGCATTAAAGATCACTTCTTTATCATCCAATTAGCATCCTTTGCTTTCAAAATATAATCTTTGTGCATCCTTTGCATATTAAATACTATTTTCTTCATAAAAATGCATCCTTTGCATAAAGATCACTTCTTTAAATCAAAAAAGCATCCTTTGCAAATTAAAAGCATCATTTGCAACCCAAAATGTCATCTTTTCACTAAAGATGTCATTTTTACATGCATTCACCCATGTCCCCATTAGCAACCTTCGGAACGGACCGGTGTAAAGATCCTATCATTACATCGTTTCTTCCATAAAAGGTGCCATAATCTCTTTAGAAAGGGATACGCCTTGAACCCGATATCTCCGATTATCACTTAAGACGAGTACGAAAGCCCCTATAGAGGCTCGACCGTCTTAAGGTGTAGGATTGATGGGCTAAGGTCATTCCTTCCTAAAGAACCCCCATCTTGGACTCTAAAACGGTGTCCCTATCTCGATCACGCAAGACCCAAGGTTAAAAAGCAATGATCATAAGTCCAAGATGAGGACGGGATCAAAATCCCGAAACATAAAATCCAAGGAATCCCGAGCGACAACCAACTAAATGGTTTGTACCTCCGGAAGACAACTTGGGACATTCCCCCCCTCTTTTCAACACATGCACACAAGAAAGAACGCAAGCAAGCACGAAAAATGGAATCTAGGGAGACTTGCTACGGCAAGGCACCTTGGGTGAACGACGATCTGTTCTTCCCAAGGGGTAACTTAACCTCCGAACCCTAAAAACCTTTTTTTTCAAAGTTTTGAGGAAATCAAAATGGCGTGGCGACTCCGTTTTTCAAATTAAACCGGATGTTTTCAAACTCACGTGAATCCTATCTAAAAACAAAAGTTTAGAATTTGGGCACACATTCACACGCACGTGCTTCTATTCTTGCCATAACTGCTTCCCTACAAATCAGGGACCATTTAAGGACACGTTCACATGATGCATAACTGTCCCACAAATCTCGGAGCTCATGTAGCCCTGCCAAATAAACCACCTACATCAACTATAAATACATTACCACTACAACAGTTAGAAGGTAACTGCAATTTTATCATTTGAATACTCTTGAATAATACATTATTTGCTCTCCAATTCATATACTTACTCTCACGCCCGAGGGTCTAAGCCGGAGACACATCCGGCTAGTCGTGGGTTCTGGTTTTCAGGTCAAGGAGTTAGGTGATCAGTCCTGCCACATGGAGGAAGATTGATAAGCACATTTCCTGCGGCATCAGTTTGGTTCCATTGCCGGGAAATCCGTGCATAGCTTGACCTCGAAGTTCTTTTTCAATCCACAACCATGGTAACCTCGGACGGACATGTTACTGACGCTTCTGATGAGTCCAATGAAGTGAATGTCAACATCAACACCAACGCCAATGCAAACACTGGGAATGCTAACTTGCCTCCTCCTCCTCATCCTCCTCCTCTGCGTCATCATGCAAGGGCAACTCGATCTAATAGTATTGCTGATGGCAGGGGACTGCCAGACGGGAGGAGAGATAAGCGTCCCATGGAGGGGCAAGGAGCTCCACCTCCTCCAAAGCGTCCAACTGGACAAGTGAATGCTGGAAACAGGGCAGGTCCCTCATCCAACCCACTGAGCAGAAAAGAAATGCTGATGGAACGAGCTCAGATTTTGGCCGAGTTATTAGCAATGGAGGAGGCAGAGCGGGCTGACAGAAGGTCAGAGAGAGTAGCTCCCTCTCAAATTTCTAACAGGCAACACGCCAGGAGTACTAGGCCGAATGAAATTGTGGGACAAAACGTCGAGAACAGGATAGTACAGCGGCCTCAGTCCCTTGTTCATGTTCCAAGTGACGACCTGAGGGCCAGCCTCAACAGAAACAGGGAGCAGGAAGCCCAGTCAGACCTAAGAACACAGCTAGAGGCTAATCGAAGCTTGCGTGGTTCGCCTGCCAGGACGCAGAGGTCGCAGTCCCACAGGGAAAGGAATGGGCGCAGGTCGCCTATAAGAGAGGGAAGGCGCAGGTCGCCACCCAGAGAAGAGAGGCGCAGGTCGCCACCTAAAGATGACAGGTGCAGGTCGCCAATTAGGTCAGTGAGGTCACCCTCTCACAGGGATAGGAGAAGCAAGCAGGTAGCTCCCCCTAGAATTGAGGGGCAAAGGTCAAATGATGTTCCCCCTGCTAGAGACGACAGACCTGATGCTAGAGAGTGGCTGCTATGGAAGAAGAAGTTCGAGCAGTGGGAGGCTGATAAGAAGGAAGGTGCTGGAAAGAGTGAGCACAAAGATTTTTCTCTTCGACCCTTGGCCAAAGAGTTGCTCGAATGTCGACCTCCACCTGTGTTTCATTGCCGCCCCCGAAAAATATTCAGAGCGACCAATGCCAAAAGCCACATACAACACCTGGAGGCCACCATGTGCTTTGTTTCCCATGAGGACGACATGATGTGCAAGGCACTTACAAGCACACTCACTGGGGCAGCCCTCACATGGTTCAATGGTTTGGCACCAGGTGCATTTCGACCTGGTCTTATATGAGGACAAAATTTCTGGAACGCTTCTCGACTGCAGGAGCTCGGAAGATGACTGTCACCGATCTAAACAACCTGGTGCAAGGGAAAAATGAAAGGTCAATGAGCTACTACACCAAGTTTAAGGAGATTGTCGACAAGATCGAGGAGGACCTCGCTGCACAGGAGGTGATCAATTGCTTCAGAGTGGAATTTCCTCGTACATGGATTACGAGCTAACAGATCGAACAGTCACAACTCGACAAGAGTTGTTCGAGAAGGCCTACAATGTAGCTTTGGCTGAGGAGAGAAAAGAAAAGAAAAATGGGAAAGGCCCCAAGGCTGAGGTCGTTGATGATAGGGAAGGACTCACCAAGAACGGGGAAACAATAAGAATGGTAAGAACAGACTGTGGCAAATGTAAAAGTGCCCGAAGATTTCACTCCCCTAATCGGTGAGTCGAACTGAAATAATGAACACAATGAGCTAGCCCCTCCAAATTTCTACGAACCTGTGCAACAAGTTCAAGGGACAATAGCAAGTACCGTGATTACCATAAAGATACGGGCCATACTACCGAGGATTGTATGAGCTCAAGCGTATCATTCGGAGGATGGTCGATCAAGGAAGGCTCGACACATATGTGAAAAGACCCCAAGCAAGCGGTGGAGAGCGACTGAGGTGGACATCCAGAGCCAAGGCAAATCTAGACTAAATCCGGGTGTCTTTACCGAACAAGCCAAAGAACACACCCATCAAGCATAAGATCTTTCACCAACAAAGCCCCACATGTGCCACCAAGGAGCCACGTCAGTGGATGAGGTGATTAGCTTTTATCCAAGCGAGCTAGCAACTAATATGGTGGCTAGAGAGCAAGTTCTCGTCATCCTGTGACTCATTGATGGATGTACGACGAGTAGACTCTTAGTCGACACAGTGGCCTCGCAAGGATATCCTGTTCTACAAAACATTTCAGAGATGGGTCTCTCGAATGAGCAACTTGAAAGGTATGACGGCAGTTGGAAGGCTTTACTAACCACCGGTCGATGCCAAAGGACAGATCGAGCTAGATTTCGACCTAGGACAACATCCCTACAGGTTATTTCTAAGGTAAAATTTATTGTCATAGAAGTCAATAGTGATTATGCCGCTATTCTTGGAATTCTAGGCCAGGTCGCACTTGGAATGGTGGCCTCAATCCCCATCAACGAGTTAAATTCCCACACCACTGAGTCGTGTGTGCAAGGCACAACTCGAGCATATCTTGATCATGTCCTTCGAGAGAGAAAGAAGAGTGGAACTGGAGATTGAAACTCAAGCGGAAGGGTACTTAAAGTTATTTCGCGGTTACCAAAACTACTCGACTATCTACAATCACCATCGTGGAAGAGTCGACCTATCGCTCATATGACGAGGTCATGACTGAGTAGACACGTCATTCTGAAACCACCATGGTCGATCCGGATACAGTTATGGTCGACAAAGTCTCCATAGGCAAGCTATGCCTCCAGATCGACAATAACTCGGGGGCCACCACCAAAGGAGACTGCAGATGAGCCGGATGAGATGATAGCTAAGGAAGCTCCACACCGGGGCCGAAGAAAGACAAGAGGGTTAGAGAAATCATCATTGAAACCCCGTAGCTCTGTGGATGGTCCAGAGTCGGAGGTTGTAGGATGAGATGGAATCGCAATTACAAACCCTTCCTACCCCGAATGTAAAATTCAAATTGGAAAGCAATTGTCAACTGAAGAAAGGTTGGAAATCGTCGACCTACTCAAAGAAAGCAACGATGTCTTTGCATGGCGAGTAGAAGATATGAGGGGGATAAAGGAAGAAGTCGCTGTTCATAGGCTGGAGGTCAACCCGACCATAAAGCCCAAACCTCAGAGGCTGAGAAGCTTTGCTCGCGACAAGGAGGAGGCCATTAAACTCGAGGTACAAAAACTTTTGAGTGCAGGTATAATCAAAGAGGCCACACATACAACCTGTCTATCCAATGTGGTCATGGTTAAGAAGTAAAATGGCAAGTGGAGAATGTGCGTCGACTTCACCAATCTCAACCTTGCCTGCCCAAAAGACAGCTATCCTCTCCCTAGAATTGACAAACTTGTTGATTCCATTGCTGGCCACTCCACCCTCATCTTTCTAGATGCCTATTCAGGCTATCATCAGATCAAGATGCATGAGGATGACATAGTGAAGACAGCTTTCCAAGCAGCTGGAGGCATCTATTATTATACCATGATGCCATTTGGGTTAAAAAATGCAGGGGCAACCTACCAGCGTATGGTCAACAAGGTCTTTGCTTCACAGATTGGCCGAAACATGGAAGCCTACATCGACGATATGGTCATCAAAACAAAGACCGGACGTCATGTGGTCGACCTAAAGGAAACGTTCGCCAACCTACGAGCAAACGACATGAAGCTTAATCCCAGAAAATGTGTCTTTGGTGTAGCAAATGGGTAAATTCCTTGGAGTTATGGTGTCACAACGAGGAATAGAGGCAAACCCAGAAAAGATCAAGGCTCTAGTCGACATGCAGGAGCCTACCAATGTCAAAGAGATGCAGCGACTTAATGGAAGAGTGGCAGCCCTAGGTCGCTTCATATCCAAGTCGGCGGAAAGGTCTCTCCCCTTCTTCAAAGCTTTGAGGGGGACGAAAATTTTTGAATGGATGGCCGAATGTCATTCGTCGTTCCAACAGCTCAAGGATTACCTCGCTACTCCACCTCTATTGAGTAGCCCGACCACTGGAGAGACTTTGTTCGTGTATCTATCTGTGGGGGACAAAGCAGTTGCTGCAGTTCTGGTTCGGGAAGAGGAAGGGCTTCAAAATCCCGTGTACTATGTTAGCAAGGCCCTATCAGATGTGGAGGGCAGATATTACAATACTGAGAAGGTCACCTATGCCTTAGTCATAGATCAAGGAAGCTGCGAGCTTATTTCCTGGCTCATCCTATCGTGGTGCTCACGAATGCACCCTTGAGAAAAATTTTGCACAAGCCAGAGAGTTCAGGTCTCTTACTCAATTGGTCAATTGCCCTCACGGAATTCGACATCGAGTATCGACCTCGAAAGGCGTTGAAGGCTCAAGCCTTGGCAGACTTCTTGGTCGAGCTTACGTTCACCAAAGAGGACAGCGAGGTGCGAGTTCAAAAAGAAAAAGCTAAGGGAAAAGAACAAGAGTCCCAGCTCGTCACTTCTCTGCCCGACGATTGCTGGAAGGTTTATTCAGATGGGTCAGCTACAAAAAATGTCAGTGGAGCTGGGATTATTCTGATCGAGCCAGAGTCTGGGAAAATATATGAGGAGTCGCTGAGGTTCAAGTTTGATGCATCCAATAACCAGGCGGAGTATGAAGCCTTAGTAGCAGCCATCGAGTATGCCAAGTGCTTTGGAGCGACTAAAATCATGGCATACTGTGATTCCCAACTAATAGTCAACCAGGTTAGAGGCGAGTATGAGGTACTAAACTCCACCTTAGTCAATTACCACGACCTGGTGAAGGAGCTGACAAAAGACTTAGAGTTTTGGGAAATCCAAAGGATTGGTCGAGAAGACAATGAGTTGGCCGACTTACTCTCGAAACTAGCCACTACAGACGAACCACATGAAGAACCCATCTCCTACCTCGAGAATCCAAACTTTTTACGGTGAAAGGGTCAAAATTCAATGTGTAGAAGACCCCTTGAGAAATTGGGTTTACAACAAGTGCTGGATCGAGGAAATGAAGGCATACCTGGAAACTGGCGAGCTCCCAGAGGACGAGAAGAAAGCTCGAGCTATCAAAAAGAAAGCTCCGAGATACGTTATTCAAGGAGGCATGCTATTCAGGAGATCATACACTAGACCACTGTTGAAGTGCATTCACCCTCAAGAGATCACTCAGCTAATGCATGAGGTACACAGTGGGATTTGTGGTGGACACCCGGGGGCCAGAACTCTAGCTGACAAATTGATCACTCTGGGGTATTACTGGCCACACATGAGAGCTGACACTCATGACTTTGTCCAACAATGTGAACAATGTCAAAGGTTTTCCAACCTACCTCGTCTGCCTACAACGGAGCAAACTCCAGTAATTGCTGCTTGGCCATTTGATATGTGTGGCGTCGACTTGATTGGACCCTTCCCTCCCGCCCGGGGAAATTGCAAGTATGTGATCATTGCAATTGACTATTTCACCAAGTGGGTCGAAGCAAAGCCACTAGCTCGCATCACAGAGGAAAACGCCATCAACTTCATACATGACTTCATCTGGTGTCGATTTGGGATCCCTCGAGCTATAGTATCAGATAATGGCTTACAGTTTTCCAGAGCATTCGAGGAAGAAATGAATAGAGTGGGAATCAAGCATTGGCAGTCATCTGTTGCCTATCCTCAAGGAAATGGGCAAGCTGAAGCAGCAAACAAGCTCGTACTATCCTCACTAAAAACAGGCTTGGTAGGTCGACGCAGCAACTGGTTGGACGAACTTCCCCTTGCTCTTTGAGCAGTTCGTACAACCACTCGGGGGCCTACGGGGGAAACCCCATTTGCTCTTACATACGGATCGGAGGCCATAGCACCTGCTGAGCTGCGATTCCCTACTGCTAGAGTAACCTTCTTTAATCAAGAGCAGAACGACACTAGCAGATTGATCGACCTGGATTTGATCGACGAGAAGCGAGACACGTCTTACCTTCGAATGGTCAACTACAAGCAGCGGACTAAGAGTTACCACGACAAGAAGGTGAAGACGAGATCATTCCAAGTAGGTGACCACGTACTAAGGAAGATCGAGGCAACAGGAAGGAGAACCCAGCAGAACAAGCTATCTCCCAACTGGGAAGGTCCCTACATTGTCACTCGAATCATCAAAGAGGGGACTTACATGATTGCTCATCCTGATGGTGAAGAGTTGAAGCATCCATGGCACGCCACTCACCTCATCAAATACTACTTATAGTTCAAGTACCTAGTTCAGTTCAACGTTAAGACAGTTTCCAAGTTTGAATTTATCATAGTTCTAGCTTCCCATTTGATGTAAACATGTTCCTACTTCAATAAAAAGTGGCAGTTCTATTCGATCAAACATTTTGCTACATTAAGCTCAACAAGCTTGACTCTTAGTCAGCTTCGTTTAACAAGCTCGATTCTTAATCAGCTTTGTTCCTTTAACAAGTCCGACTCCTAGTCGACTTCGTTTCAACAAGCTCGACTCTTAGCCAGCTTCGTTTAACAAGCTCGATTCTTAATCAGCTTTGTTCCTTTAACAAGTCCGACTCCGAGTCGACTTCGTTTCAACAAGCTCGACTCTTAGTCAGCTTCGTTTTAACAAGCTCGATTCTTAATCAACTTTGTTCCTCTAACAAGTCCGACCATTGGTCGACTTCGTTCCAATGAGCTCGACCCTTAGTCGGCTTCGTTCTAGCTAGCTCGATTCTTAATCAGCTTTGCTCTCTTAACAAGTCCAACCTGAGGTCGACTTCGTTCTAATAAGCTCGACCCTTGGTCAGCTTTGATCTCTTAAACAGGTTCTACCCTGAGTCAATCTCATTTTGAAGAAATCCTTATAAGTTTAAGGTCGACTGAGTCACAACAAAACCAGGCCGACCTTAAACTTAGGGCGACTTATTTGCCCTATTACATCTAGCTCGACACACACATGCCAAAATCAAAAGCATACAACATACGATGATGGAAAGTCAGCTACGATTAAATATAATTAAGTCTCCCAAAACGGGCCAAGACTTAAAAGTAAACAAAAAAGTTACGAAGTATTATGCCTCCCAAAAAGCTGGGCCAAGGCATTCAGACGGAAATAAAAGTAAAGACAAAAGAGTTTGGGACTTGTTCGTTACACAATCAATAAACTTATAGTTCAATCTTGGGGGTCACCTCCAACTTGGCCGCTTATGGAGGCTGGATCAATGTCAGTTTGGTCACCTGCAGCAGCTGGCTCACCTAAAACATTCTCTTGATGATAGACTATCTTCCTTGAGTCGCTGATAGTGAACTTTGGAGTCTCCTCGTCAAAGGCCGGATCCTCATACTCTTCAAGTTCAGCCAAGATGGTATCAAAGTTGATCGGCTCGACATTAGGAGGGTTCCAGGGTGCTGCTTCTGCTTCTTCATCATCCTTGGCAATAAGCTCCAAATCATTTGCATTAAAAGGCACCAGAGAATGACCCTGGCGAGCTGCGGTATTGTATTGATCTTCAGACGCCCACTTAGACAGCTGCTCCACGGATATGTCAACGGAGGGATCTACCACAATGCGTCGAGCCATATGGCTTCGACCTACATCAAAAAAATCCCTTCGCCTTGATAGTAATGTGATTGTGGAGCTCATCACTCTCCTTATATGCCTTGACAGCCTCCTCCTTGGCAGTTTTCACGGCATCAGCTAGACCACCTCCCACTGACACCGAGCAGCATCAAGTTCCTCTTGCTTCTTTGCCAAAGTGACTGGCACCTCCTCTAACTGTTGGGTAGCCAGTTCAATATCAGTGGCCATTTTCTTCTTCTCATCTTTGAGCTCACCTAGCTCCTTGTTGGCCTCTCCCGACTTGCCCTGTGCTTCTTCCTTGGCTTTCACCTCATTGTCCTTGACGAGCTTCAAGGCATCGTAGGAATTATCCAAATCAGAGTGCTCCTCCTTCAACTTCTCAAGCTCCTCCTTCAGCTTGGCTCGCTCTTCCTCCACCTTTATCAACTCTTCATTCTTATGGGCCAGCATAGTCTTAGCCAGCCTCTCTTGCTCCTCAGCAGCTTTCCAATAGGAGGTGGCCAATTCAATCATGGCAAGAGACTGAAATGACGAGTAAAGAAAAGGAGTTGGATCAAACAGAAGTAAGGTAAAGAAGTGAGACAAGCGAGAAGAATAAATACAACAGTGCAAAAAACCACAAGGGTTACCTCAGAGTGAGCTAGCCCGACTCCTACCCGCAAGCTTCTAGAGTCAAAGCTTTATTGGTATACTCCCTAATTAAATCCTGGTCAGCTCCCGTCCTAACAATCACTTGACCATACTCCAACTCAGGATACTCCCTAGCTAAACAATTGATCCTAGTCAGGGGAGTCACCTCACTCAACTCGGCAACACGAGCCTGAATCAACTCGGCGTATGAAACCCGGATGGGAGAGGACTGGGGACTCCTGATTTCAGCTTCCATTGGCTCACCAGCATCGACCTGTTCAGTTGTCGAGCCTGCCTTGGACTTCTGTATCTTAATTTTCTTGCTCAGTGGAGCATCATCATCCTCCTCCTCCTCGTCCACATCTATAATAGGCAACTTGGCCTTTGAGGCGGCATTGGATTTGGCCCTGGCATGAGCTGCGGTTACGGTCCGGTGACCTCCCTCTCCGGTTCCACACTTTGTTCTGAACCCTCTACCTTGAGACTTCTCCCCTCGACTCATCGGGCACCTCCATCAACTGGTTCCTCTTCCAGCTCTTCAAGATTATCTTCTGCAGGAATGTATTTGGAAGTATCTTGATCAACCTTCAAAAGCTCGTTTCGCTTAGCCCCTTTAATCTCACGGTTCTCCCGTGCATTGGCAGCTCCACAACTCCTCTTGCTCTTCCTGACGTCAATGGCTCGACCCATGTTAGCCTCTTGAGCAGGGGTCAAAACTACACAAAACCAAAGCAATCAAGTGTTAGCTCGACAGTTCAAGAAAGTTCTATGTACGAGCTACGAGTTCTACATACGAGCAAATAAACCGCGAGCTAAGAATCATAATACTAAGTTCAACGTACGAGCTAAAAGTTCTACGTATGAGCTAAGCATGTTCAAACTACACAATTTGCTTACAAGTAAAGTATGTACAAATGCAAAGGTAGCAGGCACAGTTCGAGTAAATCCTACGTGCGACCTCAAGGGTCAACATATGAACAGGGAAAGGAGGAGTTAATTCTTACCACCCACATGCTCCCCGTTATCTTTGCAGTAGCTGGGTGTCTTCTGGCAAAGGGAGCATTTCTTCTCGAATCTACCCAGAGCATGAGTGACCCAATCTGGATATATAGTGCACCTCACTATGGGGACCAGAGGCACCACATCCCCATCTCCAAGCATCATTCCAGCCTGGATGTAATTGTTCTTAGTAGTTCCCAGAACTTCCCAACTGATGGGTCTCTGAGCAACCAACTCGACCAATTTCTTTTTCAAATCTGCGTGCCAGTAGGGCTCCCATTGATCCTCCTCTCTCACTACTTGGGTATCTGCATCGGGTAAAGGGAACTCCCAACCTAACCTACTCTCCACTACTACCACATGAGAGTTCCAACCACTAGCTTTACTGGGAAAATTGATGAATAACTTGGGAGAATTCGGTTTGGAGGGGGTGCTTATGCCCTGGGACTTATCAAACTTCACACTAAAGAACTCTCTGAACACCCTCATATAAGGTTCATACCCTAAGAAGCGGCACACCATGGCAAAGCAAACCAAGACCCTATATGTATTAGCACCCAGGTGAAGGGGTAAGGCATTGGCATACTCTAGAAATTCGTTTATGAAAGGGTCCAAGGGCAATCTCAGGCCAGCCAAAAATTGGCCATAGTAGAAGGCGACCCTAGTAGAATCCCTCCTATAAGTTGCTACCAAAGGCCGGTCAAAGAAATCCTTCTTGCTGTAAATGGTGACATCAAACTCCTCCTTGTCCACCTCACAGAAGTCGTAGATCATGGCTAGCCGAGAAGGAAAGTTTTGCTTCCCTCTGAGTGGTCCTTTAGGCACGTAGCCCCTTTCGTTCCTCCCAGATATAACAGAAGTCTCAAAAGGATCAACTATACGTGGGCTTGATGAGGTCGAGGCATTAGCTTCTCCTTGAGTCTCCATATCTGTACAAGAAGAAGGGGAAACAGGGGAATCAGTTCTATACACAGTCTCATGGGACCTAGTAGACACACTAAGGGGCGACCTAGATTCCCTCGAAAAGCCAATTTTGTTCCTAAGAAAAGAGGGTTTGTTGGAATCCTGGACATAGAACACAGCTAGATGGTCAAGAAGCTCATGGAAGAGGTGAAAGGACACAATTCTTGGGTCATTCATTTCTAGGGAACCTAAGTTCTCTCCCACAGGCAAAGTTAATTCGGTGAAATGCAAGCCCCAACGGGTCAAAATTGAAGTACATTCCTCCATCTTCATCTGTTGGGTATGCATATTTTTAACCCTCCTATTTTGTATTAGATTTGATTAATACCATAACCTCCTGTCTATATTAAGGACTTTAGGACCCTATGTAATGAAGCTTAGACTTCAATTTTTAGCTAAGTCCATTTTATAGAATAGGTTAAATTTAGGCTTGAAGACTGGCACAAGACTCATCGATCCGAGGATTGCAGATTCAAGTGTTTCGTAACCGCCTCATAGAACCGCTGCGTAACCGCTCCTTGCTAACCGCCTTGTGATATCCTTAGTCTCGGAATCGCTTGAATGCCAATGTGCAAACCGCACATATGGAAATCCTCCCCGGTGAACCGCTTGAAGGTAGAACCGCCAGACGTAACCGCTCCAATGATTGAGATTTGAAGTGAACCCTCATTGACCGTTGGAATCCATGTCAAGAATATCAAATGTCAACCACCATATCTTGTCACGTGACTACTTTTCGGGCAAGATCTCGCAAGGATCTTGTAAAGATGACAGTGTCCAAACCTCATTGCTGCACTCAAGCCTCGATCGCTTTTTCTGCAACAACAGCTTTCAAAGGACAAAAGTGGTTGTTGTGGACCAATGGGATTGCATCAAGTCTTGTCCTTTCAACAGCTTGTATCCAACGCCTAGTTTCTTGATGCTTGGGTATAAATACCCCCAATCTTCACCATTTGAAGATGGCTTGAAACTTCGAGAAATTGGCCGTGAGTTCATAAGAACTTGAAGCTCGCCGTAAATTCTAAGTCCTTTCAATCTTCATCTTCAACCTTCAAGAAATATTCCCCAGCCCAGAAATCAAGCCTTAACACATCAAGAATCATTGTGATCTACATCTCAAAGATTTAAAGAGCCTTGATCTTGAACACACACACACCTCACTTGTTTAATCACTTAGATTAATCACTTGAGATACACTGGTTATAGTCTTAGGATTCGTTCTTCATAGAAAATATTTTAGATTTGAGCATTACTCATTGTACTTTGTAATCTCTCATACTCAATATAAAATCTCTCTTAGAAATCCAAGACTAACCATCTTGGTAGTGGACGTAGATCGTTTATCGATTGAACCACTCCAAATATTGTGTTCTTACTTTTCTGCATTTATATTTCTTGTGCTTACTGATTATCTACATTTTGCTCTGTTTGATCTTTATATAGATATCCATTATTGTGAAATTGTGTTTGGAGTTAACATTGTCAAACCTCACTTTCGCTTACAACCGCTCGTAAAATTGCACTAAAAACGCTTATCAAAACCGCCTTTCCAAAACCGCTTGTATCTTCAAATATTCCATCAGGCATTTTACAACTCTACTTGCGCTTATACACGTAAGAGGTTTTGTAAGCTTAGAGGTTTAGTTTTAAATAGAGGGCAAAAAAATTTTAAACAGCCTATTCACCCCCTCTAGCTATATTTTTACCCTCGTTGCCACCTTTGGGACCAACAAGTGGTATCGTAGCGAACACATTTTAAAACCACCGTTTTTCAAGCTTAACAACTTGTATGCCGATTCAATATGGCAAACACAAAGACAATGACTAATGTTAACTATTCACACATTCCAATCTTGGACGAAGACCACTTCGACATCCGGAAACGCAGTAATGCTCATTCATTTGGAAACAATTGATTGAGACGTGCCGCGAGTGTGTAATCATTGGCCCGTTTATTCCAAAGAAGGCCAACACGGATGCAAAAACCCACCAATACGCGTAAACTCCAGAGGTCAAAAAAGCCTAAAGATGAGTGGCTCGAAGGAAGAGAAGAGATTAGCCGCCTTCGGGATAAAGAAGCGCAAGGCACATCATTTCAGGAACCCTTCCAGCTTTCAACTCTTCGTAAAGTTGATGTGACCTCAAAACCGCAAAGCGTATGTGGGATGCCATAGAGAGCTACCTCGAAGGTGATGACGAATGCAAGGGAAAGCAAATTATATGGCCGTTGAAAGATCCTACAACAACTTCAACATGTGAGAAATCCAACGAAACCTTGCGTACAAACCTACGACCGCCATGGCTGAGGTAGTTAATGCCTTGTAGATCTCGGCAAAACTTTAATCCGGATAAGGAAATCAATATGACTTTCCTATCTCGCTTTAGTTCTAGATGGGTTAATAAGGCTACTTTCCTCTAGAAGACTCCAAAGTTTTGGGTACTTCGGTCGTTAAGCAACTTGTACGCCAATCTGTAGAGTCTATGAACTAAAATTAAATCATATTCAAGAGATTGAAGGGAAAACCAAATCGCTTTCCATGTCCGTCGTGGAATATGAGGAGAAACCATCTACATCCAATCAAACCGGGCAGCATCCTTCCATATCAACCTCATCACTCTTCGAGATGGATGATGATGATTTTGCCATGTTTGTGTGAAAAAGATTCCAAAAATTTAGGAAAATCCTCAAAACCTTTCACACAAAAATCATTTTCAAAAGGCAAAACCTCCTCGCAACGTTTTCTAAGGTCAGAGATAAACAAAGAAAAAGAGTGATCTAGTTTGCTACAACCGTAGAAAACCCGGTCTACTTTCGCATCTCGAGTGTCCACACCCTTAAATACGAATATATGAAAAAGAAAACCTCTCCCTCGCGAAATTTTCGTCAAGTCGCAAGTGGAATGGTTGCCGAGGAGGAAGAGAATTTCCAAAGAATTGGCAACTTGGATTGAAATGCAGATTCTCGAGGATGGAAGTGACGAATGGCGAAACCGAAGAGGTTAATCTGCTTAGTTGGCAGTATAAGCTTCCGATGAATCAAATTCGGAAGTCAACGCAGTTGCAAGATACGCGGAGGAAGAAGAAGTTTCGCAAAACTTCCAAATTTTAAGCTTCGGATGATAATGTCAAACTTACTCCTAGCATTAAGATAGGAAATCATGTTCATATATTCACGCCCCATTTTCTCTTCTATAAAATGCTCCACCTTCAAAAATAATTCCAAAGAAGAAAATTTTCAAAAAAGGTGGTGGAAGAGGCGTTTCTCCCTGTATGGAACATGAAAGAATGTTCAAGGAAGCAGTAAATGGTGATCCATCAATTTCAATTCTCTAATCTTAAGAAAGCCTTAAGCTTAGCTCACATGAACTTAATCAGACAAGACGGAGAAAACCGTGGATGAGGTCTCGAAATTTCAAATCTTAAGGACCAAATCAAAAGATGACTCCTCTTGTCAGATCAAAATCGTCATCCCTTGGAAACTAAGTGTTGCCGCACTTCAACTCCGGAACGATGACCTCCGTCACCCAACTCAACGATCGTCAAAACATTATCGATGGGCGGCTCAAGTCAAATCCTACGCAGTATCAAATCAAAGATACCCAATTACCCAAATGGAGTTACCGAGGGTATGATGATTTGGATCTCGTGAAGAGGGAGAAGTGTGCATCCAAAGCAGTTGAAAAGGATGAGGAAATTTTAAAACTAACTAAAGAAATTCCTAAGGGGAAGCATGCTAAAGTGCAAGTGGTAAAGGACAACAAAATTTCAATTTTATCTACCCAAAAGTGGAAGCATTACTGGGAAGAACTCTCGATGAAGCCAAAGGATTCTCGAGAGTATAAATTTCTTCCAGTGCAGGAAATGGCATGGGATGGAGCCGTTGGCCGCATCCCTAAAACCGCTTCTCGCGGAACCTAGAGATGCCTGCAACCGCAAATCCGACCGTGCTTCTTCTTCGACCGCTCGACTCCGCCTTTCAAAAGCAATAAGAGCGCCTCCTTAAAAATATGTGGTCAAACTAAAGCCAGCTTCCCTTTGTCAAGCCCGAAACCGCGCCTCCTAGAAACCGCATGCAACTCCTTAAGAAGAGTAAGGAGTTAGTAAAACCTCACGATGCTTCGTAGTTTTTATAAATGTTCGTGTGTGATGGCTTAGGCCACAAGGTCAGCAGTAATGCGTTTTCGCGGTTCACATCCAATGCCGTGAAGAGTAAACCTCCTTCGTCAACAAGTGTGGGTCATGAAGGGTCAAGTAACTTCAGACTCCAAGGAATAAAGTGGGGACCTC